>OZ001264.1:8250982-8480982 GCA_963924015.1 Macrophya annulata
CGCAATTAAACTTTGCTATAGTTTTTTTCACGGAGAAGCCGGAAAAATAATATATCGCATTGTCTTCTAAACCTATATTATTTTCTTCGGGAAGTTCCTCTACAGCTAACTCTACCTCATCCTGGCGATCATCTAACGGTGCTACCCTATCGAGCTCTACCCTATCTGTAAAATTTCCTTGGAGATCTGTTTCGTCGGGTTCGTCCAGCTGAGTAGGGTCCGTATATGCGTCGAAAGTATTTGGTTTCTGAGTCTGAGTCTGTGCGGAAAGTGATCCTATATCAATGACGTTGTCGTTGTCGTCCTCGCAATTGGCTGTTTTGGGTGGGATAAGTAAACGGTTGCTGATTGTCTGTTGGAAGTTCTGTCGGAATTGAGTTGCCGTGGGACTGTTTCCATATGAAACCCGTTGTCGCATAATAGAAAACAAATTTTCCACCGGATCTTGTTGGAGTCGTGAAGTTAACAGGTACTTTACACCCTCAGATTTAAAATTTTCCCACAATTGCAAAATTGAAGTTATACTAAGTATTAAATTATTAAAAGTTGGCGGATCTTTAACCGTGGGATCGGATATATGTAAACGGGATAACCACTGTAATGCGTCTCGTAAAATGTCCGTTGATCGTGTATTGTTGTCATTCAAAGGTTTGCGGTTGGGATTTCGGTCGTGTAATGTCCTACTGTTCATTGCGTCAAATATGTGATTGATTTTACCAGTGAAATCGCCTAAAGCAGTTAATTCGTCTTGAGTCTTACTGTCGGAAGTCGTCGAAGCTAATGTCAGAAGTGCTGCATGAACGGAATTGCTAAAAACTTAGGTTGCTAGTTTAACATTCATTTTATCAAAAGGACCGGGGTAAACGTGTCGAACCGAAAGATTGGGAGCCGATCGCGCTACACCTTTGGAATCTACCTCGAACAACAATTTTAAAGCTCTCCACGAAACTACCTCGCCATCTATTACGAAATCATATTTCAAGAGATTATTACGAAGGGATTTAATTAAATGAGGGGAGTCAAAAAGCGCGTATATCTTTTGATCGCCTACAATAATGAAAGGTTTTCCTATGCTAATTTCTAACAAACGGAATAACTTCTGATTTGGACCACCTTGATCACAAACAAACGCCCTAACCTGTAACCCTATCTTCGTCAATGATTCTATAACACTGTGAAGCAGTTGAGTTAATTTTGTTGCGGTTACCGGACCTGCGGATAAGTAATGAGCTACGGGCATTTTCCAATTATATGTTAAACCGCGCGCCATGAAAACTAGTGCGTGTGAAGCTAATCTGTCATTCCTACCTAACTCCCCGAGATCCTCAAAGCCCTCAACACAATCGACTTTACTATTATAACTTAGCCACTTCTTTATCGTCATCTCGTCGAAAAGTACTACACACTGTTTTTCCCGCCTATCCATAACTTTTACTGAACTTTCAAGTTTATCGAATAGTTCACTAGATACCCCGGGCCTAACATCCAACGAATTTACCCACTCCCTCACGGTTCGCACGCTCGGCAATTTAAAACCCATTCGCAACATCGCTTTGTATGACTTTGGTGACCTATAAAACAACGCTAAACCTAACTTTTTCTCTTCTTCATTCCATTTTTTAACTTTTTTCCCTACGCGCAGCTGTGATTTTACAAATGTGAGAGGAGCGCCGCTAATTCTTTTGCTAATTTCTGAAAACATTCCCGCTCTACCTACCCCCCCGCTGCCTTGCCTAACATCATTGTCCTGGGAACGAGTTCTACGTAACAGTCTCAATTTTAAATTTCGAATATTTTTTTTTACCTTCAGATTACGTTTTGTGATGCTATTGATCGAATAGTTATTTTTTTCGGTCTTTGTAGTCGTCGTACTTTCGGTAGTGGCGTCAGTGCTCGGTAATATAGGAACATCTTCGGAGGGATTTATAAGGGGATCTATTGTCGGATCAACTCTATCCGAGACTCTATCCTTGAAACTCTCTATCGCGGATTTAAACATCAGGGGGACGGCATTTTGATTCAACTTTTTCCTAAGCGAGTTTTGAAAATCGGACACTGAAAAATGAAGCGAGCAAATTCTTTTTTCCCTAAGTCTCGAAGAAGGAAGATCTTGAAGATCTTCATTACCGCTACGAAGGATCCAATCCAAACACCTGTTGACAGATATAAATTTGCTATATTGTGTAAATCGGGTTGTTTGATCTAACAATAATTGCTTGAAAAAAAGATCTCATCGCAATACATATAGGGAAGACAGGTGTATTCTGAAATTACGCGATCATATAAATTTCAGAATTGAAAAACCCCGAAGATACATTGTATGTAGGCATCGTGATGATGCATATAATTGGGCTCTTGAATGAAATTTGTTTTTCAAATTATTATAGTCGCAAAACGTAGAGCAACTCTAAATAATTGGGTAGTATTTTTTCATTTTCGTTAAAAATAATAATTGCGAAAGTTACAGGCAATTGAATTTCAGTATTTATGCTATACCTATGTATATAGGCATATCTCAGTATGGGTGTCATCACAATGTTATATTTCTCAATTCGTTGTATAATCGCAAATTTTTACTCGATAAAAATTTATAATGTTCTTATGTTCTTAAATTAAAATTTGAGTTCGTCTAGTCTAATTCACTTGTATGACTGCCAATTTTTGTTCAATTAAAGAAAGAAAAAATATGACTGTTTAATTTGTTTTTAGCTACTAGAAGAAAAAAAACAATAAATAATTATCATACAAGAGCCTAATTGTGATCGCATCAAAAGATGAAATATATGTTTTCGAAACGAACGTGTTGTATGTATGTATACAGTTTCCAGTAAACGTTATTGACTCGATTCAACGCATTTAAACATAAACGGTATCAAAATCCGGTTTGGAAAAATCATTCCGATAACAATTAAACTTAGATTTAATTGATACTATCAAGAGATCACCTTGATTGAATCATTTGAAATATATATTTTGAAACTGATAAATTCGTCTGATTTATGTATGTGTAATATCTAGTATGTATTATTCAATACAGTGAAGATCTAAGCTATATTTGTTTCATTTGTCGCAGATACATACCTATCGTCATCTTTTACGGGAAATCTGAAGAAACTAGTTTCAAGCTCTTCAAGATTTCTCTGGCACCCCTTATAACTACACCTACGCTTCGACATAATGCTAATGATTTTAGATCAATCTACTAATTATAATAATAAAGAATAAACAATACACCAAGAAAGATTCCAATCAGCTAAATTGTAAAACGATTCGAGTTAAATATGTATTTGATGGAGCAGATTCAGAGATAATACGTGTTCACGCTGTAACTAGTATTCTTTGACTGCAAGGAATCCTAATTCAATTGCAACAAAGTCATATAGACATGCATACTGTTGAGTGTTGACAACGATGCGCATCAAATTAAAATTATAATCGCATTGCGGCGAATTCGGAAGAATGATCAAATTAAGCCTTCCCATACTTGATACAGGTACAATTTATGGTAGTAGGCCTACCGGGGATCCCGCCATGTAAAATAAAGGGGAAACGAATCTATCGCAGTACCTCACAGGTGATTTGGAAAACCGCGCGACGTACATTATCATGCCGCGAATTATTAATATACCAACTCAATCGCATGTTGTTGCATAATTTCAAGATTTTCAGGTCAAACGGCACAAATGTGTATTGCTGCAGACGTTTTGATGTGAAAATTCTATGTGTCGTCCGAGGGAGGACAAAAAAACCTGGAAATTGATATGGGTACATAAACGGCACCATACGGTCACTGATATTGTATATGTATATCAGTGCATACGGTACATACATTAAATGATAATTCGGAACTCGAGTTAAAGCGCCAACATCGGTGCGAGCCGCTCGGATGTGTGGCACCGTGCGTTTACACGTAAATTCTATGTATGAGTGAGCGACTGTGGCGCACCAAGTAGTGGGGCGCTAAAGTTAGGGTCGTCTGTGAGCTATTCACGTGTGTGCGTGTCACCCACGTAGCATTCTTTTATGTGTGAGTGAGCGACTGTAGTGCACCAGGTGGTGGGGCGCTAAAGTTAGGGTCGTCTGTGAGCCACTCACGTGTGTGCGTCTCACCCACGCGGCACCCTTCTATGTGTGAGTCAAACTGGGGCGATTTTTGTCAGCGCCATCTGCTAGTGGGGCTTGAAAGCTCTAGTATATAAGGCAAAGTAAATAAGCATACCCCCACCACGCTGTCCGCACCTCTATACCTATCTTTACTCAATGATAAAACGCAGCGCGCTAGCATGATCGTTGTTGGCAAAGCGTCCCAAATGACTCACGAACTCTCTTAGAGCAGTTCTAGGCAAAGCGTCCTAACCGACTCATCTCCTTGTATTTGCACAGGAAGCGAGCTAAAGCAGCCGGTTACCTTTCGACTAGCTTCCCATTAAAATTGTCTTGTCAAAACTTCAGGTTTAATTTCAATGTTCCTATAAAATTCATAAAATCGATTAAAAAAAAAAACTAAATTATTGTGGACGCCCTAGCAAAGTCTAACGGCACAATAAATTATTTTTTTTTTAAATAATTTATTCAATCATAAATTCAACTCTTGCTATTTCCATACTTTAAAATCTTTTCTATTCAGAGCTAAGTTTAAGCGCATACATCATATAAAGTCAAAACATAACAGATGTAAATTTAAACTCTCTTTTCGAAAACCGAAACAAAACAAGTCTGAATTTAACTCACTAACTCATTCATATTTTTATTCTTATTTTACTTCATTTCTTTTCATCATATCGAGTCACCAAAACATTATTATTTCTGTATTGTACATCTTGCCGTTAGCACTCGAACTTTTTTATATTAGGAAAGGTTTGAAACAATCCAGTCGAGTCAATGGTTCAATTTCGCCTGACGTTTCGGCAGTTGTATGCTGCCCTCATCAGAGGCTTAGGCTATTGATGCCATGTGAGAACCTTGATGGTGTGTTGGTGGTACATAGTCACTTCCGAAGAAAGACTACTGTTCTCACAAGATTAACGGATTAACCGTTAATATGCAACCATTCGTCATATTATTTCATTTATCTTTGTGTTTAATTATATCTGGTATTAATAATCAAAACAGAGTTGAATCATTACAGTCTTATAACAGCCTTCACTCTTCCCTTTAAACAATCATAACAACTAGCTAGCTAGCGACAGCTTTGGCTACGGTGCAAGAGGCAGCGGTGACCATACGATCCCCGTCTGACGGTCAACCGCACCTATAGTCCGAGTCTGTGTCAGGCTTGGCATAATGTGAGGCAGCCGGATCTCACTTTCTAATTAAGATAGATATTACTTATTTATGACCCAGAATATGTCGAAAAAATTGCAGAATTTTAAAAATGGTGTCTTCAGTTATCCCTTTTTACACAGAAACGATCGTCGCGCCACCTGAAGGAGTAGCGAAAAAATTCTATACAAAAATTAGACTTTTTTTGAAGTGGAATCAATGCGAAAAAAAGTTATGCAAGAATCTGATAACCTGAGGGAAAAGACTCCTAGATTTCACTTGAAATGCCCTATCTGTTTATTCGGATGCCAACAGGAAAAACCTCTATAGGCTTGAGGTTATACAGAACGAGGCTGTCCGGATCTGCTCAGGGTTGTTTAGAACTACCCCTATAAACATTCAATGGGGTTGTCCCCCTTAGCATCAGAAGAAAGTACATACTCTCCAAGTATTTAGGCAGGATCTTCAGCATTCAGCATCGCCCGACTATCTACTGCATTAAACGTCTAGGATCTACACTTGCCAGTATGGAACGCAATGAACGGTATAACGAGCTATTTATTGGTAGGTGCTACAGTTCTTTCTTTCCGCTGCTTAAGCGAGTATTCTCTGATATAAAACCTATGGTTGCACGGCTTCTATACAAAGCTCATTTCCTGAATCACATGTGTAATGTTGAGTGGGGTAGAGTCCTTCAAAAATCCTCAGATCCTCAAGCTCTACTTTTCGCCTTTATTAAAGATATATATTCCGGATTCTATCAGATCTACACTGACGGTTCCAAAGAAACTGATGCCCCCCCTATCTGGGGTGGACACCTGGTCCGAGGATTCTAGTCTTTCTCTTAATCTGGAACTCAACCCTGCTACCTCCATATTTTCGCTCGAGGCATGTGCCATTGACTGTTCCCTCAAATTACTGGTATCTAGTCCTGTTTTACATGACACGATTATATGAACCGATTCTCTCAACGTGGTCTTGAAATTGAGCCACAACGGTTTTGACAGCAAAATGGACCACCTTACTGCCAGTATCCGGAACTCCATGTTTCGTTTAGTAGAGCTACACAAGCGGGTTGTTGTAATTTGGATTTCAGGCCATCGTGAAATCAGGGGCAATGGTATGGCTTACGCGTTGGCCAAGTCTGGATCCTTCGCCTCTACTAACTGTCGGAATAAAATTTCCTACACAGACCTTCAAAGGGAGCATGATAGACACGACTGAGTTGGAGATCCCGGAGTACGGAGATGTCAACGACAGGAAAGGCAGATGCTACATCGGCTTTGCGAACAAATTCGACCTATCGCCACGGTACGGAATATCTAACTCCTCTAGAAAGGAGATTGTCACTGCCAATAAAATAATGAGCGGTCATGTCCAACTTCGAGAACATTTGACGAGGATGAAGATTCTGTCACAAGACTTATGCAATTGCACGACGGCCCCTAAGTGCTTGAACTATCTCATATGGAGGTGCCCTTTGTATAATAATTGCGAGCGACAAATTTTAAATAGGCATCTAATTAGGTATGGTTATGGTCAATTAGACGATTTGGGTATGGTATTCATACAGTGCCCTGATGTCAGAAAGGCCATTCTCAAATTTTTGTTACCCTCCCAGATTAGAATTTAACTCGCAGGCGATGGTCCAACGTTCCAGCAATAAAGGTGAGCGAATGCATGTCCCTATGAGGACTATTTTTGCTTGTCTCTTAACTTTCTTGCTCTTTCTACTGCCTAATCTGTTCTTTCCATTTTCTGCCTGCTTTACGCTTACATCTCTATACTGAACTAAATTTCTGGAGGCATGCTGGGGCTCGTCCCTATTCCGACTTTTTTTTTCATGCTGGGGCTCTGTGGTCAGACGCTGTCTGGCAAGACGCCCTCAAGGTCCGGGGGCTCAGGGTTGTCCCGTCGTGGCTTCTACGGCGGTTCTGCAGCTGCTGAGGTAGCTACGCCTACGGTAACCTACGCTTATTCTCCTTCGGGAGTTAAGCACAAGGATAAGAGGAAGTAGAAAAAGCTATAACTCCAGAAGCTTTGAGAAATGTGAGAAAAAATCTAGAATTAAGAGTTATAAAATGTATGGAACAAGAAGGTAATTAGCTTGAACATGTGGTGTAAATACTTGACAACCAATAAACTGAAGGTCCTAATCTGCTCATTGTTTTCATTCGAAGATCAACAACACCTTGCTCGACCAGACTAAGTATCGACAGCTTGATATAAAGTTAGATTTTGATAACAGTGTGATAAAGCAAGGGATGGAGTATCGGTGGTGATAAGCTCCATCCTCATTCGGGCCCATAGGAAACTCACTCTGTATATAAATATTTTATATATAATTATGTATGATTATGTGTATATGATGATTTTGACTCGGGATCCCGATCAACAATTCGCGCTGAGCTCTATCAGGGAATGCGGAAACTAAGAATTATCATGGCCTCCCAACGATTTACAATCGCTAATTACAACGATATTTCATTTCTGCATACAACAAAGACGTTTTTTGATAGATGTGTTTTTCATTCCGTGTAGAATCGCGCTTGCCCTGGCATTTTAGCGTCATATGAATGATGCGTAGACTCTGATAATAGTCGAAATAAGTGACACGCCGACACTTCATAATGTAGAAAAAAAACCGATGCCGATTTCATAGAATTTCACGTGCTAGCTCGACTTTTCGATTGATAGCTCGTTTTTGGAAGAATTCGGAAAAGTAATTTATGTTGTTAAAAATCGACTAGACCATCCCCTTAAATTGACTTGAACTCACAATCAGTACTCGTTAATATTTATAGTGTATCTACTTGTTAATATTCTTGAAATTCGTGAGAAATTAAATGAATCCGAACTCTCTGCAAGAGTATTCTAACAAAGTCTAAGAAATTCAGTATATTTAAAAATAAATATCAATAATCCTATTCTTACAGAGAAGCGTTAGTAAGAAGCAGTAGCTGAATATTTTTCCTACGTTATGAGAGATGAGTGATGGCTAAATACTTCGACTGACAAATTGATGCCAATATTCTAGATTTGCGGCATCTGTGTTCATGATCTTGTGTGTGATTCCCTATCATTATATATGAAGGCTCCACGAGATAAAGGGGGATTGACAAAATTTTTGATTCTTCAGAAATTGAAAATAATATGTTTAATCTATTATACTCCATCAAAGTCGAAAAAAACAAAATGTTTTTACATTTTCATAGACAATTTAATCCTGAACAGCTTTGATAAATAATTTTCAACGTTCAGTAAATAATGATATATTAAATAATTAAAAAACAAATCAAAATTAATAATTTACAGGGAAAAAAAGAGGAATTTGAACAAAAAAAAATTTTTTGATTTTTTTTCCACGGTTTTTTTTCTTATAGTTTCAGGAAATGTCGTATCATCGTCCTCTAAATCTGACCGCTTTCGTTTTTTTCCTCTTAGCTAGTGACGATAATTGAAGAAGCTGAGAGAAAAAGTTTTCGCTTCTTCATTGCAAAATTATAATTGAAATGTTGTTGTGATGTAGCGATAGTTCAATAACTAAATTGCATATACCGTGAAGTTATAGGGAAGGGAATCACAGGATGCAGGTAACCCAACAGTCAAAAATTCCGAAGATTGCCGAAGGTGCAGAGTATTCGTCATTAAGAGGAAATGAAAGTCGATCTAGCCATCTAGCGGATTTCTCACCGTACTACACACATGGAAGCATAATCATGAACGTGTATGTATGGATGTGTTGTATCCATAGACATAGAGCATAGACGGCGCATTCGGGCCGAGAATCGCTCACTTCATAGAAAGAGAAGGAAACAACACGCGGCCAAATCTGTCTCTTTCTAGTCAACAACGTCAAATACTCAGAGAGAGACAGATGAAGCCGCGTGTTGTTTCTTTCTCTCTCACTTTTTGCATTACCACAGGCAGTATCGGAAATGCGCAGTCCATGCTCTATGCCTATGGTTGTATCCATGTATGTAGTACGGTGAGAAATCCGCTAGATGGCTAGATCGACGACTAAACTGTCCGGTTGATAGGTTGAAAAAAATTGTCAGAGTGAAATTGAAGAATCTGATCGGAATAAAGTTAATATGCAAGATTTATCAATATTGATTTGTGAAAAAGTTGCAACAGTTAATTAATGAATTATGGCCGGTTTCAAAAACGACGAATAACTTTTATTTGTAGATTAAATTCTATTCACTAAAAACAGAAAACTATTTAACATTAAATTTTCGACTTTTATTCGACGATTGAAGATATTTTACGAATGAAATCTATTCGTCGTTAGTGAAACCGGCCATAATTCATTCAATACCTGTTGCAACTTCTTTACACATTAATATTGATGAATCTTGCTATTAACTTTATTCCAATCGGATTCTTCAAGTTCACTATAATAATTATTTTTAACCCAACAATCTGACAGTTGAGTCGTCTGCTAACAGAAATTTTCGCATCCCCCTTCCATTAATGATAACATGCCCTTCTTTCGGCAATCTTCGGAAATTTGACTGTTGGGTTGCCAGCATCCTGTGATTCCCTTTCCTATAACCTCACGGTATATTAATTTTACGTAACGTTTTTTTTTTATCAAAAAATTTCTTTAGACCCTCCCCCTTTTTTCAGAGTATATTGTTTTTTTTTTTTTTTTTTTGAAAGGCTTAAGAACCAAAAAAATCATCGAATCCAAAATCTGATATTATCAACAAATAGAAAACTTTTCAAACTACAAGAAACTATTTTTTATTAAAAAAATTGAAAAATTGACAATTCCCCTTTTTCCCGCGGACTCTTCATATGACATTACTGATTTTAATGAGTTACAACAAAATTTTGGGTAACAAATAAAACTTACAACACACTTGTATTCCTGTTGACTTCTTTGAATCATTTACTTAAATTGTAACGTTGTTTTATAGTTTTTTTATCAGCTGGGCTTGTGGAAAACTATACTTTGTCCAAGTTAGGAATATATTTACTTCGCGCAGCAGCGAGCAGAGTGAGGAGGGAGTGGGAAGAGAGTGGGAAGTCTGTAGCGAGCCACGCAGAACCGTATACGTGAAAAGGAAACGAAACGAAGCTGCAGAGTGCCAGTTTTGGCGTGGAGGGGGCTGAATGGACGTTCCATGGGTGGAGACCTGACCGTAATGGACGAGTTTTCTTTCGATCTTAAGTATATTCTTAACTTGGACAAAGTATATAGTAGTTACTGTGAGTTTTTTTCCGGAGCAATGCTTATGGAAAAGGTTTTAAGATTTGGAGTGTGTTTGGGCTATTGAAGGTAAGGAAGTTGACCTTTTTAGTTAGTCACTGCACTGGACTCAGGTTTTCGGATGCTCATCAGACGCGGACTCAGGCTGGATGATTTAGTTGTTATTAGATTCTAACAGCACAGAAATAAATTTCGAATCGGTTTTGATTTCGAGTGAATTTAATGAAATAAAGGAAACCAATATTTCACAATAATTTTACAAAAGTAAATAAAGCTAATACTGCCTTACTTTTATAGTTCAACGTAAATAAGGCTCGATAAGTAGAGCGGAACGCTCATTAATCCGATATTAGGATTTAGTTTAGTTTAGTTTAGTTTACATGTGTAAATCTATTCTTGAACTACGATGGCTTGAATTTCTGACTTCAAATCCATAATCCCATACAATTGCTGCAGGAGTCGCTTTCCTGCGTAAGACTTTTATGTTCTAAATTATTGACTGAATTTCTAACTCTTGAGTAAATTTTATTTCATTCAATGTGATTCTAAGTGAAACTAAGTCCGAGGATCGCACAAAACGAGTTCACCTGCTGACAAGTTGAGTCGATGCTGATTTATGAGCATACGGTGCTGATCGCTTCGCGGTACGCCCTTTTATACCGTTGCTGGCGTCATTCTCCCCTCTCCTTGTTAGCAACTTCGGTTGTAGTTTGCACTGTGCGGTCAGCCTGCGCGGGACTAGCGATCGTTGGTGTTTCAAACGACCGAACACGTTACAATATATGTATTATACTTTCTCCGTTTATATTCAATGATAGTTATGAAATGGCAAACGTGAACTCAATAATTTTGATGGACGTACGCCTATTGAACCATTTATTATTCGGATGACATACATAGAAGTACATGTTATAGCGTTAAAAAATTGCACGATTGCAAGATCGAGAATCGCTACCTAGGACAAAATGATCCCGGGGATAATTTATTAGAAAAACTGAATGATTTTCCGACAGAGCACATAGGTCGTAGGATAGAGTGCTCTAAGAGTGCGCACTTAAGGTTCGACTAATAGGCAACTTGCATGTTTTTTCATTTTAATTTTATTCGAAAGTAGGATGAAAAAAAAATGAATTTCCCAAGACAGTTTTTTTTTTTTTTTTTTTTTTGAGCAATATTGATGCTGAAAAAATGTTTTGTTTTACACTAATTTTTTTGGGTAAATTGGAATGGGCAGCCATTTTGCTGGACCCCTCTATCAGCGCTGCCACGTGTCACGTTCAGGAACTATGCTGTGCTGTAAGCATTGTCTGCTCCGGGTGAGACGAAATCCTAACCTGCAGTATTAATATTTGAAACTATGAAGCATTGTTGACATTGTTAAAATTGTATAGGTATATATATACCAAATTGGATAGAAAGAGTATATCTGTGCTGGGATAAAAAGTGTGCGGTATAAATATACATACATTTTTAGATTGATAAGTAATGTTTTGATTCGTAATATCTGAAAATTTGTTTTCATGACTAAAAATCATATAAATTGACAGAACAATGGATCCATCAGATCCGCAACTAAATTTAGATTGGTACATGTATTGTTTTGTACCGTCTTGTAAAAATACAACAAGTTCAACTCCAGAAAAGATATTTATCCGAGTGCCAAATAATGCAATAAAAAAGGAGGCTTGGTGTGATGCAGTTGGGTTTGACAAAAACAAAAAACTAAAAAAGACTAGTTATTGCTGCGAAGATCATCTTGATGTTAGTGAATTCCTTCTTATACATATGAACGGAAATTACAATAAATTAGTCTGATAAACTGTATTATTTTTTGTAGCTTGAAAATGATTTGAAAAACTACACTGAATATAAACAGTTTGGAGGAAGAAAAATACTGAAGGAGGATGTTGTTCCTCGTTTTGATTTGAACATTT
The DNA here is from genome assembly GCA_963924015.1 of Macrophya annulata. Classification (NCBI taxonomy): domain Eukaryota; kingdom Metazoa; phylum Arthropoda; class Insecta; order Hymenoptera; family Tenthredinidae; genus Macrophya; species Macrophya annulata. The sequence continues at coordinate 8,263,397 of OZ001264.1, forward strand.
CAAACAATCCAGCTCACAGTTCAATGAACGTAGATAATCAGTTTGATATTCAAGACACTGGAGATTGTCCATTGGGTGCAGAAAGTGAAGAGTGTAGTACGTCAAGAAATTTCCGTTCAGATCCGCGTTTATCGCAACCACTGGTGAAAGCTTATGCAAGTAAGCTTGTACAAGTTAAGCCAAGCACAGCAAATAAATGATCACAAACCAGCATTTAAAATGAAGACAAAGCTTCCCAAGTAGTTGCTGAATCTCGCAGTGTCTGTATTGGCTGTAATTTTGTTAAAGCAATTTGACAGCTTACGGATGAATAAAGTGCTTAATGAAAACAAAAATATGGATGTATCTTTCGATACCCTTGATACTAGTTCATCTTACAAGATGAGTTGTAGTCAATCATCGGGTACTAGCAATGAAGAAAAAAAATGAGGGATGAATTGTTGGCCGAAGTGGTGTATGAAAGTTCTACGAAAAGATTAATTGAAAACAATCCTTTGCTGTATTTAGGTATACGCAAAGAATCAATGTACATAATAGACTTATTACATGAAGAATGCAGCATAAGTGATAGGGATATCTACTTGACACTGAAGAAAGTTAAGCTGAATCTACCATTTTCTGTGCTGAGATATGAATTTAGGTTGTCCGAATCGCAAGCAAGCAGAGTTTTCAATAAAAGTGTGAAGCTCATAGCTCTACAGTTGAAACAGCTTATTGTTTGGCCAAGCAAGCAGTAAATAATGTTAAACCTTCCTATACACTTTCGATACAGGTTTAGTGACATTGAAAACATCATAGACTGTTTCGAAATAGAAATCGGAAAACCATCGAATGCATGTAATCAGGCACTGACTTGGTCGGATTATAAAAAATGTAATATAGCTAAATATCTTATATCAGTGACTGATGATGGACTTATAAATTTTATATCAGATGGAGTTTGTGGAAGGTGCACTGATATGTCAATAGTGGAGAAGTGTGGATACTTAGATGTTTTACCAGAAAATGTAAAAGTGATGTCAGACCGAGGCTTTAAACAGCTGGATGTGCAGCTCATGAGAAAAATGCACCTTTGGCTTCTTGCAATAATATGCGATGGATGTAGGAGCAGGTTCTTCTGTGCGACGATGAATCCAAGCTAATAAAGCCACAGCATGTTTGCAACTATCTACAAATGTTTAGATATAATTTTAGAACATAGATACAAGAATTGTTGTAGCTTTCAGCTTACAATATATTACAGACATACCCATTGAAGCAGCGCAGTCATCACAAACAGCACTCATTACAGCATTATCCTTTTCATTTATTACTATCCTAACAGTATAATTTTTATTTCGTATTCTATGTTCTGGGCAGATTTTTGCTTCCACTGTACACGACCCCGTCTCTTTTAATACTTGTAGTACGTATTCTATGGCACTATCTCCATAATTAGGCCGCATAGATCTATGGACAAGAGACAATAATTGTTCAAGATTATTGATTATCCAATTTCAAGTTTATACCTATACTCTATATGATCAAAGAGTATACATACAAACCTTTCAGTTTTGATGTTACGCATTTCCGCTCCCGAAAAACGATCACTGTTTGATATAAATGACGGAAGCATTTCCAGATCTACAGAAGGTAGATTCTCGGGAGTGCCTTTCACGAATTCATCTTTCACTTTACTCATGATTTTTAATAATTGTTGTATAATAGGTTAGGATTTCGTCTTGCCCGGAGCAGACAATGGTTACAGCACAGCATAGTTCCTGAACGTGACACGTGGCTGTGCTGATAGAGGGGTCCAGCAGAACGGCTGCCCATTCAAATTTACCGAGAAAAATTAATGTAAAAGAAAAAATTATTACAGCGTCAATATTGGTCGAAAAAAAAACTGTTTTTGGAAATTCATTTTTTTTCATCCAACTTTCGAGTCCGACAGAGGAATATAGAAAACTCAAATACATGCAAGTTCCCTATTAATAAGTACAACGAATGCACTGTGTCGAGTTCCACAGACATCTAGTTGAGCTGACCAGCAACAAGAGTTTGAATCAAAGTTGAGAAATCAATTTGTAAATATGAGTTACTATCACAGGTTGCGATCTGGCGGAATCATAAATGAAAAATATTCACTTCTGTCTTTCATCGTACGTACTAGCACGGTGTCTTCATAAGTAGCATATGCAGGGCTGGTAGCGGCAACAGCCTTCGAAAATAGTGAGAAAAGTGACTTTTCGTCTGGAAAAAGTGACTCAAAGTGACTAATAAGTGACTGAAATTCCCTGGTACAAGAACAATTTATTGCACAATAATGACACACATTAATATAACGTTATATTTCACATGGGTTTTGGGGAATATATGACAAATGAACAACAGTACTAATGAATAAATTTATTATTCTTTATGGATGATACATAAAAATACTATACTTTTTTGATTTATCAACTAAAGCTATTAATAACTTGACCCAACTTATCACATTTGAAATTATAACGTACTGACTATTTGTCATAATATCAAATTATAGCGTTGAAATAATTACACATTACACATTATCTTATTCTTACTAGTACGAAGAACTATGTAACCTGTGCAATACATATAAATATTTTAATCTTTTAAAAAATCATCAGTCTCTCATTTTTACTTCATAAATCTAAATAATATATTTGCTTAATATCTGTGAAACAAAGGGCCTGCCATGCTCACAAAAAATATAAGAATTATTATATTTTGCGTTTTTACTTGTGACTGAGGCAATTATGGAAGACTTTCGATTATCTACACTTGAATGTATTACCTCTGCCTCGCGTCTTTTTATTTCTTCATCTTGCTTCATATTTGAGACCCCTTGTAGCATGGCTTGTGCTAGTTGAACTTCTTACAAGTTTTTGTATTCAATGGTTTTTTTTAATCTATCATTAGCTCCAGCGAACAATTTGTTAGCACCTTTACGTTTTGTATCTATCGTATGTAATATTTTCCTTGCTCCAATTTTCACGCTTTCTCGTTCTAGGCAGCCTTTGCTGCTGCTTCTTCTTTGTCAAATATTCTGTTAAAATATTTTTTTTCTTTTCTTCCTCTAAATGATGCTGATAATTTTGATATGCTCCTTTGGCTAATCCTAATAAGTTTTTAGTCATTAGAACTAAACTTGATTTGTTATCCCATTGTTTCAAAGCATCCTTAATCGTTAAAACAGCATTCGAAGTCCTCTCTGACATGGGCGCTCGATCTTTGCCAATCACCCGACCGCATGTGGGAAATCCTCATTCCACGTCTGCACTACCGTGAGATAACAATGAAGCAGCCTTCACTACTTTGGTCATATTGGGGTACTTCAAATTACCTGACCGATTTTTTCAAATGAAGAATTGATACCAATACGTATCTATACGGTACTCCCGAATCTAAGGCGTATTTTTTTCAAGCTGCAATAATTTCCACTCATCCAGCAAGTTGTCATTTTCTATATTGAACGGTAAGGCCTTCGCTAACATAACTATATCATTACAGCTATGATTAGTAATTTCTAAACAAGATCTCTCAACTCAACAAAAATAACTCATTAAAAAAAGATTCTTCTCTTTGGAATGTTCCAGTAATTGTGGTAAAAAGTCTAGTAGTAGAGCATAGAAACAATAATTCCAATTTTATGGTCGGAGATTTTAGAAGCTTGACGATTTTGTTATAATTGTTTGTTTCTGAAAATTTTGATTATTTCTGGAGGATGTAATGCAAGAAGTACCCATCTAAAGCAGTCCATTATTGCAGAAGACGTTCAGCAGAATTTTCTAGAGTAAGCCAACTCGAAAGTACATATGTGATGAAATGATTATTAGGGGGTCCCATTTCACGCTGTATGCCAGTGAAATCCTCCCATCTAACTGGCCATCCTTTGAAAAAGTAATAAACTGCAAGAACCAATTCGGAAGCATTTTCTCCAAGTTGACTTGGTCCCTTTAAATTACCATTATGAAGAATGTGTAGATTACAGGTTACCATTTCAATCAGACCTTTCTGACGAATACCAATAACTTCCTCATTGATAAGTCGTGCAACTTTTTTCTTAACGTAAAGTCCATCGATTCCTAACATTAATAATTTTTTACGAGGCAAATTAGCAGTATCGGTAACTACATTAGGCTTTTCTTGAATGTCTTCAACGGTTACCTGACCACTGAAAAAGGTTTATAAATGTTAAGCAATAACACGATTACAATTACCTGACCAGTGCCGTGCTGAAATTCTTTTTTACCACTTGTATTCGTGGTTTCGTCGTAAATTAGAATGTCATATGCTCCAGTTACGTCATCTATTAGGTGTTCTTGAAAGTAAGGTCCTAGAGCATCAGTTACCAAGTATCGGAACTGCGTTCTACTTACGCTACCCATGTAGCAATTTCGGAGCGCAAGATGCCGATGGTCCGACTCTGCTACAAATCTTGCTTTAGGTATGAGCCTGATGATTGCGTTTTCCTAAGAGAGGCAAGCTTGACAGCAGTCTGCAATAAGATACAGCAGCAGAATCTGCCACCACTGATACGTTACCGGAAAATTCTAAGCAAAAAAAATTAATAAATTAGAAAAGTTAAACAAAAACAAAAAAAAATGAAAATTTTCGTTTTCTTTCGCTTTTTTCTATCTAAAATGAATCACCAATTGAAGTTTTGAAGGAACAAATGTTTGTGATGGCAGAAAAAAGATAGAAGAAATTGAAAAAAAATTTGTCCACTTTTTTTATAACCGCAAAATGTTCGTCGTTGGCCATACTACTTTTGAAAATTTATTCAAAAAATCGATCACGGCGCTGTTTCGAGTTTTCAATAATTCACAACTCAAAAACGGCTGAATCAAAAAATTTGATAAAATCAGAGACGTCTTTCAAACCAAGAACTATCATATAAAAATTCGCTGAAAAAATTGAAGAGGATCAATGTTTTTGGTTCATCGAGTTGACGTGGAATTCCCCATATACACTGATAAAAGGATTTGTTAACTGTTAGTAAATACATTTATTTGAAATCAGGTTTATGATTTGTTAAGTATAAAAAAATATTAATATTTAAGAAATCAATTTTGTCCGTAATAAACATTTATTTGTAACAAATATACGTTCATTAACAATTAACAAATATTTATTAAATCCAACTAAATATTTGTTCGAGTGAATCTGTCCCTCTTACGGTACAGCGTAAAGATCGCTCACATTCACGCCATAACCTCAACACTCAGATAATGTTCTTATACAATTGTCAATGCTGCATTGATTGGATATCTTCAATTTAAGGTTTTGAAGTAAACAAAAACTGTACTATGTTGTATTAAATACATGAAATCTAGGAGAATTGTATCCAAACTTTGTAGGTAAGTACTGCAACGGTGTTTCTAGGTGCAACACCGCGGCCTACGCCTTTCCTGACCTTAGCTGAGCTTACCTAAAAATCCTTACGAAATTACTTACAGGAATTTGTTGGCCGCCAGACGCTGAATGCCTCAATCAAAGATATTCAAAATAATCAATAGATACGAAATTAGCAAAGAAATACTCACAGAAAATACTTAGCGGAATGGCGGCAATGAAGCACGGATAGCTCAGGAAATGTTTATTAAACTTGAGGGCAATCCCTAGTCGCCCACCTCCTTTTTGTCGAAAAAGGGGCGGGGTTGACACATGTCGATTCTTATCCGAACCCAGGCGTCGATAACGCAAAAACAAAATGCATAGCGTTGATTCTATTCCAATCCCGAACATATACGTCCAAAAACATATTCGTTTCATGCGAAAATAGAGCTCTCAGACCGCATTTACATTTGTCAAGTGTGAATTTCCTCGGCGGCCATTATTATGCAGTTGTCCGCCGAGCTTCGCTGGCCCGACAGGTAGGTGGCGCCACGAATTTATCGCTGCGAAGCGAATTTCACGATTCTTTATATACTTTAGTGTACTATCCTTGCGGTAAGTGTTCTTCTATAATTCTATGAAAAATTCCATATTTTATTTTCTAGTCAGGCCCGTAATGTTTATTTTAGCTAAATGTATCTTTAGTGAGGCCCGAGATGGTTTTTTTTTCTATTTTAGCATTGTTTTCTAGTGACGTCATACTGAAGACAATATTTTCCATCTTTTTATTTATATGCGTACATATGGATTCTAATTCCAAAGAATATCATCAAGTATAAAAGTTCTTTCAAATTCGAATTAAATTCCATGTTATGTTTACCTATAAGATTATTAGTAATGAATCTTAGGTCTTTTATAACCTTTAAGCGCTATCATTTTGATATTAGTTTTATTGTATCTAAAGATATAAACGGTACAAACATGAGTATTATTTACAGTTCGTTGTACAGGATATTCAAAACCTCTCTTTTTTTTTATTCATTTTGTTACAAATATATTATGACTCTGCAAAATACTATAATATTACAAAATAATTTTCAACTAGTGTTACAAATACATAATATGAAAAACCACAATAAAGCTGTATATCAGCATTTGAAAGCTAAACATCTTATTTATTTTATTTATTATTCATAGCTCCTTCTGCTCCTTCGTCCCATCTCTACCATTTCCCACCGGTCCTACTGAACATCATCTCAGACGTTACTCGTTGTCAGCATTCAATGTTATTATAACATTGTTCCTTTTCCTCCCTCCAAGAATTTTTAGCAATCGGTCTGGGTCATCATCGTTGAAGTCTGTGACATTTGCATTGTCTGCGATAAGACGAAAGTTACATTGAACGTCAAATTCGATACAACAGTTGTAGAGCACACAGCAGCTGGGGATGAATTTGCAAATATTATCAACTTCATACATGTGCACTTCCAGCAGCTGTCTAAATATACCTTTTGATAAACCTAAACTATTTTCTATCCGTACTCTTGTTGAACAGAACCGCTTGTTATATAATTCTTGGTTCTCGTTCGAGTCTCCATAATCGCGAAATGGTACTAGCAACCATTCTCTAATGGGATACGCAGAATCTCCTATCATGTGGTAGCTTCTATCGCATATTGCCGGTAATTCTGCACTTGTGTCCGATAACCGAAAGACCCTCGCGTCATGAATTTTTGTTGGAGCACCAATAGAGACATCTGTGAAACGTCTTTTGCTATCACATATTCCTTGTAAAGTTATTGCCGGTATGTCGTGGCGACTTACGTATGTCCTTATGATTTTGTGAACCTGGTGTCCGAATAGTTACAAATGTACCATCTATACATCCCAATGTGTCGGGAAATCCTGCAATCTGTAGAACAAAGACGTACTTCACTTATTCATACATATTCATTACGAAATAGATAACAAATACATTGATATACACATACATGTGTGTATCACGTATATATAAGTATATATATGTATATATATATATATATATATATATATATATATATATATATATATATATATATATATATATATATATATATATATATATATATATATATATATATATATATATATATATATATATATATATATATATATATATATATATATATATAAATATATATATATTTATATTTATATATATATATATATATATATAAATATATAAATATAAATATATAAATATATATATATATATATGTATATATATATATATATATATATATATATATATATATATATATATATATATATATATATATATATATATATATATATATATATATATATGTATGTATAATAGTATAACTCTTGAATTTTCACTTTAGTCTCTTGTTGTTATGAAAGTTTTATAACGTTTTATTGCATTACGTACTTGAAAAAATTCTAATGCTGCCTGTTCTTCATCTTCTGGGAATTTTATCATACTTGGAGCAATATGTGCGATATGCAAAGTCCATTATGCGATTAATTTGATTGAAAGTTATGGAAACGGCTACACCAAATCTCAGAGCAGCATCCCGTAGCGATACTTTATTACCCGCAAACCTACAATTGTTGAGTTAAACAAATATATTTTCATGGCCTGTGAAAGAATGAAATTGGATAACTACAGCTACAATGTACAACTTCAGCTGTTGCAGACAAACTACCTCCGTCTGTTAAATCAGATGGATAAAATCTCGAGGCTGTGTACTGTTCAATAAGTACATGTACATACATACACTTTGTCTTTCTAATCGAAAACCCTGCATGAATTGAAATGTTAAAATTACATCTTTTAGCGGTAATGATCATTTAATTACGTGTCACAAAATAGTCACAAAGCTGATTACCAGTACTCATCTCTTTATCCGAGAATTCGTGCACAACTCGCAGATATTTCTCACTCTAAATTTTTTTGTTCTTGCCATTAACGCGGTGATCATTACTTCATCATCGCTACTAGATGAAGATGTCAAAACATCCATAAGTATCATAACCTCTCTTGCTTCGGCCGCAGCCATTTTACCACACTGCACTGACACGAGCCCCTTACACTACGGACGAAAATGTTGTACCACCACTCCGGTAAAACGTAGGCACTGAAAGTGGGGCCTCCAATCGCGGTACGAGTCCAACGCAATACACTGCACTAGTGTACACTCAGTGTACACCAGTGTAACCACTTGAAAGAGCTATAACAAATACTTTATTACACTCTAAAAATGCCGAAATGTGCTGCAATTTGGCACGAAAATATGAACAGTTGCAACAGATTTGAAATATAAAAATTAACTGAGGGAGTGCTTGGCTTTGTTGCCTGATTTAACGCACCAGGTTTTCGTACTATTTTGCGTAAAGAAAAGATATTTGTAATTTGTCTCTGAAACAGAGACTGACGTTTTCTAGGTTTTGGCTGGCGAAACCTTTTTTGTACTTGGCGGTAATTTTTGACATTTACAATGTTCTTGCCGGGTAGTTCATTACTTTTTGAAGGTATCTATATCAGTGCCCCGAAACTTGTACTTTATGTGCAAATATCGGAGATTTCTGAGTTATGGCCTGTAGCCTATCATCGTGTTCGATGCCTCGCGAAACTTCAACCGAATCCGTTAATTAGTTATTGAGATATCGTACGTGCAATTTCTTTTCCTTGATATTACTAATTCGGAATTTCGATTTTATGAAAAGAAATATTCCCCTCAAGTGTCGAAGTTTTAGCCCAACTCTAAGTGGTTTCCATCAATTTCTTAGAATATTTCATGGATATTGCAAACCTGAAAATTATTATTCTTCTCCTGAAATAACATAACTGATGCAATTACACAACAACCAATTCGTGGTAACTATACTGTCGTATATTACATCATATCGTATATTGTCTGTCGTATACTAATCATCAGGGCTGGGTAAAAAGAAAATATATCAATGATTCTCTTATTGAACTCGCAAAGGAGTGAGTTGCACTCAGACAGCTTATGAAAAGTTCCGATAATAGTGATAATAATGATAATGATGATAAAGATAATAATAATAAAATGATGATAACGATAATAATGAAAATAATGATAATAATGATCATATTGATAATAATGACAATAATGATAATAATGAATATAATGATTATAATGATAATAGTAATAATAGTGATAATGATGATTATAATGATAATAATGATCATAGTGATAGTAGTGATAATAGTGACTTTATTAGTAATAATGGTAAAAATGGTAAAAACGACAATAATAATAATAAGAATATAAATAATGACATAATCAGAAATATTCAAAGCGCGCTGGCCGGGCTTACGGGTACTTGGCAGCGATTCGTTGCCTCGCGAATCTTGATTTCCTCTGATCTCTACAGGTCGCCCACTAGGTAGCACTACGAGTGAGGTGTTGCAAATGGTGCAAACCCATGTATCCCCCTTACGGCGGACGCCAAGCGCCCTGCACCAATATACTCAGCTTACACTCCAGCCATATGATTTTTTATAGGTCCATGATTATACATCTAGGAATGTATAGTTCGACGACGGACGCGCATAATATTCATACGCGTATGTATAGTGTAAGTGAACTCCAGCAGCAACAATTCACACGGCGTCATTATGCAGGATGAGTTTTCTCTGGTATCGAACGAGAGAGGAACTTATTACCACAAACACTCCGCCCCTTTCTATTCATACTTGTTATTATCATATCAAGAAGCCTCACTCTGTTGTTATAGTCCCAAGTAGAAACATACCTGTCCTAGACTTGAAAATAAAAGTGAGGTTTCTCGATTTGACGATAGGAAGTATGAATAGAAGGGGGTGGAGCGTTTGCGATGATACGCTCCTCCCTCGTTCGATACCAGAAAAAACTCACCCTGTGTATGAACGTGTATGATTGCACTATATAGGTATACTAGACGCTCGATTCTGATTGAGACATCAAAAAAGTACGTTTTAAAAACATTGAAATTGAAATATTCATATAATGTTGCAAAAACATGTAACATGAAACATTTTTTAGATGCACAATATAAAAATGTTGTGACTGTCATATTTCTGAAACGTCAGAATAGAAATATATTTGTAATACTACGAAAATGTCACAAATGAAACATTTGAAAATATACATGGAATAATTCACATGGAATATATTTCAATTCTAACATGTTCGAAAGATCAATATTGAAATATTTTTGTAATATTATAATATATTGGAAATGTGATGTTATAAATGAAACATTTTTAACATTCAATAGAAATATTACAAATGTAATGTTAGACTTAGAAAACAATTATCACGTTTTTATAACGTTTTGTAACATTCTCTGCTGTGTGGGAGACATGTACTAAGATTGAGTAGAGGGGTTAAAATATATTACGTGACGTGGGTATGTGAAAGAGATTATGTATTTACAGTTAAAAATCTTAGCTTATGCATGGATATGATAAATGAAACTCAAGTATATCTTGATAATAATTTTGATGAACTAATTGGCACTCTGAATATTATTTTTCTCTCTAAAACAATACCGGGAAAAAATAGTTGAAATAAAACCGTTCAATTTTTGGAATCTGTTCTCTCAAAAAACCGTCATCTCTTTCTACACACACGAAACGAATGAAAAAATGACACTGTTTCATATTAAGTATGTAGATAGAAACTTGTACTTTTGTATAATAGTAATGGCTTTTCTTCAGAAAAACGTTATTCTTTCCATCGATTCCTAGATATGCAATATTCGAGACTTTTTCGTCGCGATTTGAAATGTCCTTGTCTTTGAAAGAAAACGCGCATTTTATTTCCAACAACGCATCCTCACTTATAATTATTCCATCTGGACCAGTTGCTAGAAATGGTTGATGTACGTTTATAACCAGACCTACTGAATGTACTACTAAGCCAGTTTGAGCACTAAAACAATCTTTTGCGTTCTAATTGCCATTGCAATTGTCAGACCGGATGAGGTGAGTTTTTTGAAAGCTAGCTCGGCCGATAATATCGCATGCCTTGCAAAAAAAAATTTGCAGCGCTAGTCGCGTTGCATGTGGAGATCCTACAAACAATTTGATTCAACGTGCAATTTTTCTACGCGCACAATGATTGAGTTCAAGAGAATCATCGATTCAGAAGATTTATTTAGTGAAGACAGTGAGAATGAGACACCAAACGTACACGATCGAGCTAACAAGGTTCCAGAGGTTATGGTACCCAAGAAATCATCATCGAGATAACACAATGTATACAACGAATTACTAGCATGGCGTCAAAAGGAGAAAATAAAAAAAAAAAAACGAGGTTGCAATTCTGGATTATATGGAAGAAATTTCAAAAATGTGTGCACTGACACCTTTGTACAATAAAATTTCAATGTTGAAAAGAATGTTGAAAATTAATCAAGGTATTAACATTGATGAGTGTCCCCTCATAAAGATGTACTTACGAGACAATGTCAAAGAATACGAGCCAAGAAAGTCAATAACTTTGACTTGGCAACAAAATACAACTTTTCTTGATACTTCTTGTGATCAGGCTTACCTCGGTGTGAAAGTAGGTTAAAAAATATCACGATAAAAATGAGTATTTACAATGAAAATGAATATTTACAGTGAATTTATTTTTTTACAGGTTTGCTTGGTTCTGGGTGTTGCTGGTTGTCTACGATGTTGTGAATTACACAGACTGAAAACTCAGCACATTGACGATGACGGTTCGAGTGCATTTATTGAAGTCCAAGATACGAAGAATTATACTTGAATCGATCTTTTATCATTGAAGATCAGTTTTATGACATTTACCGACATTACACAACGCTGAGAGCACCCGACACACCAATTGATCAATTTCTCGTAAATTACCAACAGGGTAAATGCATTAGTCAACCGATCGGAATAAAAAAAAAAATTCCAAAATGCCGTCAGTAATTGCCTTCTACTTAAATTTGCCCAACGTAAATTCGTACCCCGGCTATTGTGTCCGACGTACTGTTGCAACTCTCCTTGCGAATACAGGCGCTAGTATGATGACTATAAAGCGCCACGGAGGATGGAAATCCGCTCAAGTAGCTGAAGGCTACATCGCTGATTCTAAAGAAACAAGAAGAAGAGTATTTCGACAAATCATGAATTATCGCGACTGTCTTTCAGCTGACACGACTGAGCCCCCAAAGAAAATTCTGAGAACAAATGAAGAAGTATCACCAGCGTCTGCATCCAGGAATTTGGAGGATATGTTGATGATCGATCAAAAAAAAAGTCAATGAAGGATCAGAGACAATCACATCCGAAATTCAGAATCTCAGAGGCTCCTCTGATTTTCGACAGTCTCCGATGTTTTCAACAAGCAATCATGCTGAAATACCTGCCGGAAACTTGTCAGCGGCACCTCGGGGTGCAAGGACCTCTTTTCAGCGCTTGCCACGTATAATATACTATTGCGACCGATTCCATTTCTATGCCATACTTTATTGCTTCGTTCATCTTTCCATCAAATTTTTCTTTTTTAAATTGTGATGCTAAAGTTTCAAATCTATATCGGTTCGTGTTTTAATACAATGAGCTTTACTTGAGCAAGTAATTTATTTGGCTCTTTCTTGGAACCATTCAAAACAATCGGATTAGCTTATGGAGCTCATACAAATTTCGAAACAGTCATTTTTGGTCACCACAATTTTCTTGTATTTTGTTCGGAGATATTCAAGACACGTACACACATTTTCAAATCGTCTATCGAATAAATTTCATAACTGCTGTAAATAATCCTTAAATCTTGTAGATTATAAATTTGTTCAAAAACACGAAGTGCTGCTTTTTTACGGCTTTCTTCTTCCTCTAACACGATTTTTCGTTGAGGCTCTACCTCTTTTTCTGATGTTACATAACGGCTAAAGAAACATTCGGTATCTAGCATGGCGTCTGGCACGTTTTGTAAGTCCTGGATTTTATTAGATTTTAGATATATTACAATCAATCATCTGTTCTTCGGATGGAAACAGGTTTTGTATCGCAGAACCCTTCTTATATTTCTCAACTTGGCTCTGCTCAGGCTGGTTTCAAAATTGCGGTCGATCAGTTTTCGATTCTGTATTTTCATAGTAAATGGAAATACAGACGACAGCAACGTGCTTACATCCTCGAACCGATAAGCCAGCTTTGCAACCGCGCTGAGATTTTACAATCGTACGACCCCCATTCAGCTATAAAAATAAATTACTTTACAGGCGAGGCTAAAAGGACGCTCTTTCATATAAAATGCATCAATGTAACAATCAAACAGCACATCAAACCAGCAGAATTTTCTTAAGCAGGTAAGAATTCAGTGTGGTAAACTCACAGACTTTCATTATTTAAGACGGTTTACTTACCTTTTGATATGCATTTTCCACGAAAAAAAAATCAAGCTCTATGCTTCGGAAGCCACATTGTAAGTAAGCCGAACTCATTTCAATAATATCAGTTACCATTTCATTAAATAATAGTAGCGGGGCCTACGTTTAATTGACCATCTTAAAAAAGTCTGATATAATGATCCACAGATCATTCCATCTCTTTCAAAGCGTAAACTGATCCTAATTATTCAGAGAAACGCAACCGTCGTGTCTGTTATCCTGTTCTGTATAGTCTACTCTTCAGAAAAAGTATGTTTGTCGCAACGGAATATGTATTCGAAGGTATGATTAAGAGTAGGTGTGAATAAAGTTGCGGTTTCAATATTCACGAATACCGAACTTCAGACTTCTACTTGAAAATTTGAAAAAGTATTTCGAAGGGCTTGCACAAAAATAAAGAATTAGGTGACAAGATTTGAGATTTAGAGAAATAAGTGAGCACAGTTTCGGACATTAAAATTGTTTAGAACACTTCATTTGGTTCTTCTTCTTCCGCTCTGAAGTTGAATCTATGAGGAGTAGCGCGGGTGAAAACAATTCCTTTGTCCGAAATTCGATTTTACAAGTGAGTCAAATTTTTTGTACACACTCGGGTCCTTTTTTCATCTTACTATGAAAGAATCGTCTATACGTTGGGTATTCATTAGAAAATAATGAACATTTTATGAAGAGAACTTTTTGTAAGGACGAAATATGACTTTTTCATAATGGTTAGGTTAGATTCGGTTATTCGCCATATGTAATTATTCCCTAAGAGACCACTCTTAATGATTTATTTCAAGTACTTTGAACAAACCAAAAATACAAATTTCAACTCTACAGAATTTACACAATTCTAATTAGACGATTCAAAAATAGGAAAATGACGCAGGAAGTTAATTTAGTGTTTAATTTATGAAATAACGATTATTTTTTACCGTGAAAAAGAAACTGATTATTGAAAAATAAAAAAAAAAATATGAAGTTACCCACATCCGCGAGAATGAATTCAAGTAATTGGAGGGCAAATGGAATCACTACTATATTAACAATATTCATAAAAATCGGTAACTTGATTATGCGACTTTGATTATATCGATTTTGCAAGGTGACACTTCATTATGTAAGTACGAGTGTTATAAATACGTGATATCCCGTTACAAATTCTATAAAAAAATGCGAGATATATGCGTGCGAAAATTTATATCCAACGCAATTTCATCATCATTAATTTTGATCGTTATGAAATTACGTACATGTTTTTTTATTTCGATTTCATGACATCGTCTGATACTACTTTATACAATTAATATAACAGATGACGGAAAATAACCACAATTGTAATTTTAGTCGATATATCTCGTACTATAAAACAAAATAGAAAAGGAATAGCACTACCCAAATCATCATATTAAAAGTGAAATTCGAAAACTATTCAAATTATTTGAAAAAATGCAAATGAAAAAATTATTAACTAAAAAAACGTCATCAACAGCAGTTTGCTCAGAGCAAGCATACGCGTAGTTACGTCATTACGGCATTATACCTACCTATTTCAAATAGAATACGACGACATTTATAAACTGTCGATAACAATTAACAGTATGATGGTAATTATACAGGGTGGGGCATTTATAGTGACCTGGGAAATTTTTTCCGAAACGAAGTGGGATTTGAAAAATCATTCCAGACATTAGTTTCGTGGTTTCAAGGGGAACACTAATATTCTTGATTTTGTTCCAAAATCGAAGTATTAAGATCATTTGAAGTCAACTTTTGTTTTTTAAATGAAAACCTGTTATTTTTTTATTAGATTCGTGGTTTGAATGAAAAACAAGAAACTTTTATTCAAAACATTTTCTTATTTTTTTTATTTTTTTTTTAATGTCAACTCTTCATGGTAATTGCAAATTTTCACTTTGGTTTTTTATTTCTAAATTTGAATTTAAACTAAAATTAAAATTGTCATACACAATTAAAGATTATTACTATAATAAAATTTTTGAAAAATAATTATTTTTCAAATTTAAATGGAAATTGTCAAAAAAATTCAAAAAAAAGTACCATAAAAAATTGTGATTAAAAACAATGTTTCAAAAAAAAGTTTTTTTTTATTTTTTCATGCAGAACACGAATCTGCAAAAAAATATAGGTTTTTATTTATAAATCGGAAGTTGACCTTCAAATAACCTTTATTTTTGACTTTCGAAAAAATTTAAAAACACTGTCTTGCGTTCTCCTTGAAACCATGAAACCAATGTCTGGAATGATTTTTCATATCTCACGTTGTTTCAGAAAAAATTTCCCAGCTCACTATTAATACCCCACCCGGTATATATACAGGGTAGTTCCTTTAACGTGAGCACCCCAAATATCTCTTCTGCTGTTACAGTAATGAGACAAATATCGGGAGGATAATTTACTTAGTTTTGAAGGGCTGATACAGTAGTGAAAAATTTAATTCTGTCAAAGTCGTAGTTTTAACGTCCTCAACGTCATCAATAGTTCTTTGAATGAAACCCTATATTATCAATAAGAGTGTCAATCGAGATCATGGTATTTTCTTAAACGAAGGTAGCGATCAAGTCTAATAACTAAATAACATTATTTGACTCGACTTGATCGCTACCTTCGTTTGAAGAAATTTTGACCTATGGTTTTTTATTACATAATTTTGTTCTACTTGAAAAATCAAACGACTTTCGTATGAAACATTTTTTGTGAGACACTGCATTATTATGATATTTAGCTCAATAACTAAAGATTTTTCAACATTTAAGGAGGTACGATCCTCACGACGGGGTCCAAAAAGAGTCTCAATTTATTTTCTCCCTGATTTATATTCAGCACCATTACGCAAAAACTAAATGCTCAAATTTTGGCAATAGGCGAATGAAGAACCCGTCAATATCATGTCCAAATTTCAAGTCCGATAGTTGTATTCGTCGTCATGATCGTACCCCCTTAAGGACTTTTCACCTCCAAACTATCAAGTTTCGAGAAAAGTTGGACAAGACAAAAAGTGCGTAATTTTGTGCAAAATAATTGCAATTTTTTTTCCTACAACTGCGGTTTATTGCAGTTTTTTTAATTGCAGGAAAAAAACAAAAATCGTTAAGGGAGTTCGAGTAAAACTAATGGGTCAAAACAGTATTAAAATTTTTTTGTTTTCTTAATTCTCGAATTGATTATGAAAATTCAGAATTTTAATTTGTAATAATATAACAAGCTTATAAGTTAACAGTTAATTTGTATTTAATAAAAAAAAGTCATGAAATGACTTTGTCAATTTTTATTTATGTGGTTTGAATAAAAGATGTGGCAGAAGGTGTATAAGTATGTGTGGGACATTTCTGCAGCTAAGATATCTCTCAGCTTAGCATTAATCGAGAGTTAAAAACGAAAGCTTACCTTTGATTGTTTAAATAATTTGATCGGTAACAAGATATTGTTTATTCTGTAAGATTAGAGGATTGATGGTAAAGAAACAGAAGAGGTCACGGCGAAAATTTTTCTACCATAAGAGTCTGTGTATAAGAATTTTTGAAAAAGTCATCTTCAAAAGTAATTTTCTGAAAAACTGGACGGTGAATTATTTTAAAATTTTGAGAATAGATATATGGCACGCCAACCCCCCAAATTCGAACTATTCAACTATCGAAAATTGAACCACTCGTCGACCTCATAATTTCCAATAATGAATGTTAATATTTTTTAGCACACGGATCTACGGCGCTTAATACTATTGACATACCTATACAGTTCTCACATGTTCTTCAGCTGAATCGATATTTTCTTTTGATCTTCCGTTTGTCGCTTCATAATCGTCATAAATATGAACTCGAGCACAATGAGGAGTATCTCCTTTTTTGTGTAAATACCACTTGAAGTAATGTAGCAAACCTGGCCTCAAATTTTGTACACAATTATATCTAGCTATAATACGCCATCGCTGTTCCCCAGCCTTTCTCACAAATTATTTTTCCCAGGCCGTAAGTTTTACGTTTTATGTCTTACTCCTTACATGGTACGTCTTACCTCCTACGTTTGATATCTTACGTCCCACGTCCTATACGCCCTGCGTCCGAAACAGCGCCGCCACAAGGGGGGGGGGGGGGGGGGGGGGGGATCATCACCCCGGGCGCGGCGCGGCGAGGGGCGCCTCCCTCCCGCACGCTTTGCGTATGACTACATTACAAAATCGCACTATTTATATGAATTTTTTATCCTTCGATATATTGAGGAGATAAAATTCATTTTAATTGATTTTTTTTCCAAGTAAATGTGAATAATATATTTTTTTCTTTACTCGGCTGTGATGATTTCAAGCTTCGCACACTTCATACTCATCCCGTAATCCCATATCCCATTACTACATTAGGTTATAATTTTAATGTATATGCATGCATTGTAGGGTAGCTTTTATCTCAACACCACTTGTACAAGTATACTCAACAGCTAAACTACAAGACAGACTGTATAAGCGGGGAATCACCGCGAAAGATTGACTATACATGCTAGCTCCATCCGATGGTGAAAGCCGGTACCCAAAGTCAGTTTTTTATCTCGGCAGATGGCGCCTCGTGAAAAAGTAATGGTGAATGAACAGTACTTTTGAGTCTGACTTTATACCAAGTTTGGAAATTGACTGACAGTTGACAGTACACAGTACTGAACATCTACAGTATACGTGACTCAAGCTATAGATTTTGAGCACTGTCAGTCAATTTCCGAACACGGTCTTAAGCTCAAAAGCACTGCTTATTCACCATTATTTTTTCACGTGGCACCATCTGTCGAGATAAAAAACTTGCATCAACTTTTTCTTCACTCACCAATTTCAGACAAAATTAATGATTTAGTACTATTGGTGGAGAGGGAGGGGCGCGCGTTTTCAAGCTGCCTTGGACGCCGACTTTCCCTGTGGCAACGCTGGTCCTAAATCCTACGTCCTACACCCTACGCTCTACGTCCTGCGTCCTGCATCGTACGCCTTGCGTCCTACATCCTACAACCTAAACCAGTAAACCACTTTGGTGCCACTTTAGTGTACTCGGACAAATTCGGGTATACTCGGGTGAAATTGCGTAAATTCGGGTGTACTTGGGCAAACTCGGGTAAATCCGAACAAACTCGAGTGTACTCGGGTAACCTCAGGTGTACTCAGGTAAACTCGACTGAACTCAGGTGAACTCGCGTAACCATAGCAACCCAGGTCGGGTAACTATGGCAACCTAGGTCGGGTAACCATGGCAACCTAGATCAGGTAACCATCGCAACTTAGGTCTTGTACATACATCGGCGGCCAGCACGCATCACCGAGTAAAAGTTTCTTTGAAGAATACATTTCTAACAGCGATACACCATTCAGCCAAATATGAAATTCAAGACAAATGGAATAATAATAAATTATTAACTACAAGAGAGTTTGTATTGTTAGAGTTTGTATTATTGAGAGTTTGTATATAATAAATTATTAACTACAACATAATTCTATATTTCGTACGAAAGTAGGTACGAACTCTATCACTATCAGTTAATGAAACAGACGTGTAGTGCCCGCTCTCATTGTCAGAGCCATAACGTCTAATCGCAGCGCCAAGCTCACAGCCTATAATAGGTTTAGTAGTTTTCCTTATTCACTGCCGGTAATTCCATGGTACTGTATCACTATGCCGGAAATAAACCTTGTTAAAAAAAAAAGTCGTTAGAACGTTCGACTAATAATCTGAGCAAGCGTAGTTGACGTGGTTTGTTCAAACAGTTCAAAAAGTTCAAACGCATATAACTTTGGCAAGAAGCATAACTTCATTAATCTCTTCGTCTTGAGACGTACTTTCAGAAGAAAATATTGACAGAGTTATTCAATACCGATTTCAAGTCTTTTTGCAATTTCAAAGTGAGAAATCGTTTTTTCCAGCCTGTATCGGTACGTGAGTCGAATCGAAAAGTATTACACCTCAGATTATTGCCAGAAACTATGACACCTCAAGTTAACGCCCACAACTACGACACCTCAGATTGCCGTCCAAAACTATGCCACCTCAGATTCAGGACAGAATCTATGACACCTCTGATTCAGGATAGAAACTATGACACCTCAGATTCAGGACAGAGACTATGACTTGTCGGAATAAAGTTGGAAACGATGACATATCGCCCGACCTTGGAGAACTATGACAACGCTGCATTCAATCATAACTAAAGAAATGCATGAAAAGACAAGACAGAGACGTCTGAAAATTAATTAACAGGTATATTATCAGCGAAAAGTATCTCGTTATATGAAGGCTTATTATTCATTCTAAGTTATTTATTCTTGTAAATCAATTGAAGAAAAATGTATAAAAACCATTTTTTATTTTAACGTCATCTTACTTAATATGAATTTATCAAATGAACATTTATACATGTTTTTTTTACTTTAATTCCCTACAAAATTTGTACTGTTACGTATGTGTACATGTTTTTGAAAAACGAAATTCTAAAAGGCATTGTAAAATAACAAAATAAAGATTGTGAAAACTCATTTTTGCGAAATTTGTTTTTTGGCACAAACTAGACTGATGGCGTCTGTTCTTTTACAACAAATGATAAATTTAGACTTTGGTTTGATCCTATTCTATAAAAATCAGAAGATATTATTGATGAAATAATTTATTACAAAAGTAGTGATGTTTTTCTGAAATTAGCCGATTTTCGCACAAACGTTTCAAATCGTTGATTTTATCTTGGCTAATGTTGAGTTTTTGGTTGTAAGCCTTTGCTAAACTGCCCATGTTCAAGAATTTTTTTTTCAATGACATTTTTCCAGTATCCACCGGTTCGTCAAATCTATATTTATATTTTACAATATTCCGATTGCTTGGTTCGAAAGCTATTTCTCTTAATTCACTAATTTAGATCTTTTCCAAGTGCATTGTGTCGGCTAGTGATGAGAAATCAAAAATCTCTTTTTGATTCACTTGATGGACAACGTAGGGGTTTTCAACCTTAGCTGCTTGCATAGTTTCATACCACTGGTCTTGCGTGAAAATGTTTTTGTTCCTAGTGGCTCTTTCGATCAAACCGTGCATGCTGTCCCCATCATTTTGACTGTGTCCAACTTCAAAGTATCTCCTCGAGTAATACATACTTGACGCATTAGAACGGGGTGTCGTTAAAACTTTCTGCAGATCGAACGATCTAACCAAAAGTTTCCTATTCTCGCAGTCTTCAGCAGCAGTTTCAGACTTATTTTGTCTATTTAGTTCATTTAAATTTTTATTTTTATAAAGTTTGTTTGAGGTAAGGAAGTTCTAGGTTGGGGAACTTTTGAATTTCAGTTTAGATTTTGTCTATTTAGTTCATTTAAATGTTTATTTTTATAAAGTTTGTTTTAGGTAAAAGTCACGGATAATCTTTTTTCCGCTTGGTGCTCATCAAATGTTTTTTGCTGAGTCTTTTTTTCTTCAGCGAATTAATTTTTGAATTTGGTACATTCATCGCATGCATCTTTTTTTGGCACGTGAAATTTCAAATTATATTTTGCATATTGAATTACATCTATAATAGCTCAGTGATGCTATTTTTTCGACATTTTTCGCAGTCATGAAAGATTTGTACATTCTGTACATCGCTGTGAGATTAAGCCCCTTTTCTAGGTATTCCTTATTCGTTCTTTTTCTACAATAATGGGGCTCAACTCGAGGAAATATCAGTATGTGTTCATGAACACTTTCTGTAATATTATAATAGCGGGTATTTTGCTGGCCCGTTCTGATGTTCTCCACATTAATCCTCGATTATAAAATGCCCATTTTATGCGTTTCCTTTTTTCTTTCTTATAGTTTCGACCCACTGACAAGTAATTCCTTAAAAAATAAAGCAACAATATAAAGCCAATTTTTTAATAAAATGCTCTTCATTCCATTTGAGTAGTTTGAACACTGTATTTTTAAATTGAATCTATACCCAAAGTATTGAGGAACATTGTGCGACACACATCTACTTTTTCACTCGACGTTGCCAAATTGTATTTATATTAGGGTGCTTCGTTTCAGACAAGTTTTTTTTTTTTTTTTTGATCCATTCACGGAATAATGTTCTAAATATATAAAAACAAATTCTCACCAAATTTAAGCTCCTAATTTTAATTCTAAGAACTCGCGAAATGAAATTGAAATTTTCCCATTTGATTAACACGTGAATTTTAATTTTTGGTTTTTAATTGACTATAGCTTCGCAGCATTTCATGATATTTAATCGGCAATAGGTGGAAATGACAGAGGAATCTTTCCTCTTCAAAAGTGTATGCAGGCAATTTATGTTTTGTAACCGGCCTCGCCCGGTAAAACATCTTGAAGCCAATTTTCTCTCAAATTTCATGGTATTTTTAATTTTTCTCGTAAACCACTAACTTTACAACAAAATTGTACAGGACTTTTTTATAGGAAATTCAATTTACTACAAAAGAAGTCATCTAAGCTATCACCGTAGAGCTAGTAGTTTTCGAGATAAATCCAATTAAGCATTTCAAAATTCGAAAAATCGCTGTTCTATCCGAGATTTTAGTACTTTTTAATGGTTACAAAACATAAATTGGCTACGTACACTTTTGAAGAGGAAACATTCCTCTGTCATTTCCACCTATTGCCGATTAAATATCATGAAATGCCACGAGGCTATAGATAATTGAAAAAAAAAAATTAAAATTTACGTGTTAATCAAATGGGAAAATTTCAAATTCATTTTGCGAGTTCTTAGAATTAAAATTAAGAGC
Source organism: Macrophya annulata (assembly GCA_963924015.1). NCBI lineage: Eukaryota > Metazoa > Arthropoda > Insecta > Hymenoptera > Tenthredinidae > Macrophya > Macrophya annulata. The sequence goes on from OZ001264.1 coordinate 8,285,895, forward strand.
TCATATTTGGTGAGAATTTGTTTTTATATGTTTAGAACATTATTCCATGAATGGACTAGAAAAAAAAAAACTCGTCTAAAACGAAGCACCCTAATTTATATGTGTTTTCATTTTTTGGTTTCATACCATCTTCAAGTGAAACTCTTCTTCCCTTCGGCTTTAACGCCAAAACTGACTTGTCGACATAATCAAGATTCGCGGCAGCGAATCGCCGCCAAGTACTTTTCGGCCGGCGAGCGCCAGCTGAGAATCATTTACGCTAGCCAACTTTCATACCTGTAAACATCGCGTCATATCTTCGGAACTAGATTAAATTAGGAGCCGAAATTTATAGGGCTAATTGTTCAAGTCGAAATGAGTCTCTGAAAAAAATTTGGACGGAATCGGTCGAGTATTTCCGAAGTTATAGACTCTTAAAGTTGATGAAAAATCACAATCTTCTTCTTCTTCTTCTCCGGACAAGTTTTTCGCAGACGCTTTCTGTGAACACCGATATCTCTAGAACCAATTCACCGATCGACTTGCAATTTGGAAAGGAGGTTCTCTCCACCGATATCTCGCTCCCTATTCATTTTGGCTAGAAATCGATCACGCAATCCAAAGATTGACTCCAATCAATATCCGAAGCGTAAGTTGCAACGTCACGGGTTGTCGATTTGACAAAATTCGACTTGAAAATTTTAGTATCTCGATATTAATCGGAATCAAGATTATTTTTATCATTATTATTGTTGCTATTGTTATTGTCATTGTTATTGTTATTACTTTTCATCACCTTCGGTGATATAAGAAAAATATTGGTTTTGGTCAAAAAGTAACTTTTGCTAATTTCAACGAATCTTCTCGTCTTCGACCCTCTAGAATCCGAATACAGGTTCTTAAAAAGATGTCGGTCTGTCTGTCGGCCTGTTCGACAAACTCGCGCGATGATCTCGGAAACGGCTCGACGAAAAAATCTAAAATTCACATGACTTTACAATCAAATGACGGGCATGAAAAATTGCCACGTCTCGTTTAATTTGAACTTCCGGTTCTACCCGAAATGAATCGATTTTCGCTGTTTGACTGATAAACCTATACTTCTTTTCTCTGTATTACCTTTCTAAATGAAAGAATATATTCTTCCGAGTTGAGAATTTCACATATATAGGAAATTCCTTGCCAATGACACCAAAAAAATTGTAAATATACCCAGATCGAATTAGAATGAATGCACTGTATAAAATTGTTCTTTGTCAATATATAGGGCGATTCTTGCCAATGACAAGAGGAAATTGTAAGTGTACCCAGATCGAATTGAGATTAAACGCACTGTATGAAATTGTTGTTTGTCAATATATTATAGGGCATTATTTTATGTGAAATTTTAAATTTTGATCTTTTTTTTCGGTTTTTCATTACTTTTTTATACTTTTCCTTCCCCTGATAAACCCATCCTTTTTTTTTCTTCTTGATGAAAAGTACTCCGAAAAACTTTTTCCGGCTTGATATCATTGTAGTTATTGTTATTGTTATTGTTATTGTTATTGTTATTGTTATTGTTATTGTTATTGTTATTGTTATTGTTATTATCGTTGTCGTTGTCATTGTTACCGATATCGTTCTCGTTATTGTTATGATTATTATTTTTATCATTATTATTATTATTATTATTTCATCTATATATCTATATTCATATGTCTACACACCTATATGTCTATACCTTGTGTTTGTGCAGAGGCGCTACAGTATGTCCAGTAGCGGATGTACAGTCACCCACCGCGTGGGTAACCGCGTTACGCGAATTTATCGGCCTGGTTCAGCGCTCGACTATTATTTATGGTATAGGCTAAGTTCGATCCACGTGATCATAAGCTGCGGAGTTCAATAGTGCAATGACGCGCTTGGCCGTACTTTTGGCTATAGTACGACAAACGTTTAATATTCTTATTGAAAATAGTTGTTACACCTACGAAATGTTTTCCGCGCGCCGAATCCTCGGTAGATAGTGGATCGCAGCTGACTGGCGTCCGACGGATGAGTAAGTAAAACTATTTTTCATAAATACGAGAGCATCTGTAAGAACATAACCTGAAAACCGTGATAAGTGTCAAACAATAATTCACATCTGAATAATGGTTCATTTGATACTTTGCATCGCTCAAGGTTTGCATCATTGAAAATGATTTCAGCGGTCGTGCAGCAGCCTGGAATATTTCATGACTTGGCAGCTTCGTTGCTTACGGCCAGTGCTGATGCAGTATGCGAAGAAGTCAAAGCATTGTGAGTACTGTACACAGAGATCATTCGGAACACTGTAGAATATAGGCCTATAAATTGAGAGGTAGATTGTCTACTGAACAATATTTGTCACGAGTGCGAAACAAAGCCAATGTTACTATAATCGAAAGCGGATTCTAAAAATCAATATTCTACTCATTCAAAATGAGACTATGATTTTTAATCAATGTGAGATAAAACACAAAGGCCAATCATAAGTAAAAAAATAAAGTGAAACAGTGATAAACAGTAGAAATTAAAACAATCATAAATATATGAATAACAAACAAGTGAAAAATAAAAGATATGAAAATAATTATAGATAAAAAAAATATTTTCAGTGAAAACTGCAAAAACGCATGAAAACAATCAAAGCCATAAACATTAAGGAGCAGTGATAAACAGGACTGATAAACAGTATGCGTGAAAACATTTCTGAACGTATAAGAAAATACTAAAGAACAATAGATCTGAAAACAAATATAGAAAAAAAACATAAAAAGTCAGTGGCATACAGCCAAATAATAAATTTAACGATCCTGATGCGTTGAGCAGGATTTACAGATGCTCGAAGTGGCCACCTCCTACCTCTGAGCAAAGCACAGCCTGTTTCACAGCTGCCCGGTGTACCCTGGTTAAAATCTCAGGTGTAATTCGGTGGAATGCTATCCTGATTTTTAGCTTCAGGTGTTCGATGCTACGTGGCCTGGTCTTGTATACTTCCTCTTTAATGTACGCCCAGAGGAAAAAGTCTGGTGGAGTCAAGTCCGGTGATCTTGGAGGCCATTCCTATGGGCCATGGAGCCCGATCCATCTCTGCCCAAACATGCGGTCTAGCTCCTCTCGTGCAGTGCGGGCCGTATGTGCTGGTGCACCATCTTGCTGGTACCACAATGATAATCTTGTGGCCAGCGGAACATCTTCCAGCAAGACAGGAAGGACGTTTGCCAAAAAATTAGTATAAGTTGGCCCGTTCAAGTTCCCCAAGAATATTACAGGACCAATGATTCTGTCTCCTAATGTACCTGCCCACATATTAACTGACCCCCTTCGCTGAAAGTGGCCTACCTCTATTAAATGTGGGTTATCTACGGTCCAAAAATGAGCATTATGACGATTTACATTGCCGTCTAGTTTAAAAGTACACTCGTCGGTAAATAGTATTCTGCTAGCAAAAGTTTCATCCTCAACATATCGATCTATAAGCCAATCGCAATATGCAAATCTGCGTGGGGGGTCTGCCGGCAATAGCTCTTGATGAACACCTGACTTAAATGGGTGTAGCTTTCGCTCCCTGAATATTTTGAATACGGTATCCGCACCAACATTGTGATCACGTGCTAGTGCCCGGATACTGGTACGGGGATTTTCGCGTAGGCTATCAAGAACAGGCTGCCGAACTCGGTTACGCAGTCTCCTTGGGTTTCCTATCATTCAATTTACAAAAACGAATCATGGTCAAGAAATTGTGCAAAACATAGTCCTGTCCATGATTTTAACAGTCTCACAGTAGCTCTGAAATGGCTAAAATTTTTTTACAAAGAAATCTGAAACAGTTACTATTTCTTTAGGTTATCGATGTTGAGGAAGTTGACAGGTGGATAGATTACCCACTGGACACATTTTGGCCCCTTCCTCCAAGAAGTTACTTGGATTAAGTTCGCTGTTTTAATTTTGTCTCACCAACGTTTCAGACGCTGGCATAGGCTACAGTCCTCAGGATGGTAGCCCGGAGTTCTATTACGGAGTAAGAAAACTCAGAACTACCATCCTAAAGATGACATCAAACACTAGCGATATGTCAATGAGACAAAATAAAAGCAGTAGGCCTAGTTGATATTACTTTTTAGAAGAAGGAGGTGAATAGTTTGGGTACGTGGCCTACCCATCCTCCAGCTTCTAAACAACCTCAAAAAATAATAATTGTTCAGAAATTAAAAAAAAAATCTATCACATAAATTGCACGAGAATTTTGGAAATAAAGGCAACCAAATTTTAATCGTTGAACTCAGAAAATTGAATCTACCTACGTGCTTTGCAGCTTTAAAAGTTCCTTTATTTCGTAAGTAACTCTCGAGCCGCGGAAAAATGTACGCTTGTGGATGTCGACGATCGGGGAACCGCGCTGCATAAATACGGGCAGCTTCGCGGCTGTTTCCGTTAGCTGCACCGTATGCCATTATCATATCGGTTTTGTCGTTGTTAGATATATTTGCTAAATCCATTGTCAATGATAGAATTACTTCGTATTACGGAAATTTATATTGACTGTAGTATACCTAATTAACATACTATGTATATTGTGATTTTCCTAGTCGCGGGCGTCTGTAGAGAAAATTTCACCAATTGTTATGCACGAAATTTGCTTGGAGGGTCTTTACTTCTTTATCGACGCGCAATGCGCAATCAGTAATAAAAATATTTGAAAAATACGATTGTTTCTTTCCACACCTACATAATTCTGGGTGTGGAATTACCTACCCAGAATTTTTCTGGGTATGGAGTTCTCCATATACTCCATATGGAACTCGCCGGCGTTGCCTATATATATGTATATCTATATATACAAATACCAACCTATATACCTATATATCCATATCTAGGTATATCTATACTATATCGATATCAACTGCAACTTACAAAAAGTAGTGAAATACCCCGTAAAAACATTGTATATGTAAAAAATACCGCCAAGTACAAAAAGAATGCCACTGGGAAAAAATACAAAAACCTATCAAATCAGGAAATAATGCCGAGCACCACGACCTTCTTGCAATTATCCGTCGTAAAGTCGGACCTCACTGATTCGTGTAGAGATATCGAAAAATCATTTCAAGAGCTACATACTTGGCGGGCACATTCCTTTTTCCCACTCTGTTTCTGTGTTCAGTCTCGTTATCATAAACAAAACTTGAGTGAAAACGATCGAGTTACATTCTATTCATTGATGATGAATAAATATATATTGTATAGTGTAAGATTTGCATGAACAGGTTCAAAATTATTGATTCATAATCCCTTAATGTTCTGGCTTTCTTCAGTAATAGTCCTGAATCTATTGACAGTAGAGGCTTGCGAGCTCTGATATTTTATTGAGTGCATATTGTAGGTATACACTCTATGTTAACAGAGCTAGATTTTATATGAACCTGCGTTGATGTTCTCAATCGGTTAAAATTGTGTACATTGATTTGAATGATTCGGAACAATCGAGATGATCTAGCTTGTCGCATTATATTGATAGATCAAGAATTTCTTTCATTTATCGCGACGGAAATCTTAATAATAATTCGAAATCACTTTCTCTTCAAATACAATTTTCAGTTTTTAATACTATATCTGATGTATTTGACGAGGTTATAATTGCCTCGCTAGGTAAACATATAAGGTGAAAATCAATAGTTGATATTAATTATATTCATTATATAGGTTCATAATTATTTTATCAGTGAAAAATATAAGAATCTCATGCAGGATAATTTCATACCTTTCATCGTTACTCCTACTTGATTATTAGGAGACTAAGAGGCATTAACAATACAACTTATCGTTAATAATTAGTCAATTGTTGATTGTAAACACTATCTTCCCGAAATCGGGTACCGAAATCTTCCAAAAAAAGGATTACCGAATCCATTTCGGTTCGCTGGGTCAGTAAATCCTGATACAGAGATAATAACGGCATTGAACCAACGCGAGTACAACCCCCCTTCGGAGTAGACTATCCTCTGAATGGGGGTAACGCAATACAACATAATTACAACATAATAACAGCATAGGCACAATGCATTCAGACCGAAAGATATTTCAAATTCTTGAACAGACAAATACTCAGTTGAGACTTGAATCGATGCAAATGATCTAGATTTTCAAGATATTAAAATTTCGAAAATAAATTACTTTTCACTAATAAATTCCACCCGAACACCTGTTTGCTCTGGCAGATGTAGGCTGAAAGAAGTATACTGAAAAAGGTACGAATAACTGTAGCACAGTGGGAGAAAGGAATGTGCCCGCCAAGTATGTAGCTCTTGAAATGATTTTTCGATATCTCTACACGAATCAGTGAGGTCCGACTTTACGACGGATAATTGCAAGAAGGTCGTAGTGCTTGGCATTATTTCCTGATTTGATAGGTTTTTGTATTTTTTCCCAGTGGCATTCTTTTTGTACTTGGCGGTATTTTTTACATTTACAATGTTTTTGCGGGGTATCCCATTGTCTTGTGTGTGAATCCAAAGACCAAAACTCGTGAAAAATGGCTTCTCTCGCGTTTTCGCTTATGCCATTCCTGCATTTCAATCTGCAGCTAATTTTACACAATTCTTTAATTTTTCTGCATGAAATACACTTATTTTTTCGTCAAACTCATTGTCATTTTTCAACCGAATACAATAACTTCTCTTTCTGGAAAGCTGAACTTTCATTCGCACGAGTTGCTACATTTCCTATTCCCTTGAAATCTGAAAGTGGTTGACAGATGATTAAAAAGTGTTTCTCTAGTCAATAACAATATGTTAACTTTCAATAATTGTGCTCAGTTTCAAAGGACTAAAATACTGAAAAATGGTATCTACATTATTTATGAGAATATTGACTGCAAATTGTTGGTACTTAATTTTGGGTTTTGAACGTGAGTTAATTAGACGATTTGGTAAATATGAACAAAAATCAATAAAATTATCATATCTTTCACGACATCTATGGTACACGAAGCCTGTGTGCCAGTAGATTCGCGAATATCCGCGTCTACGTCAAAATGCAGTTGACGGGAATCTCGATAAGACCGAAAATTATGATAACTCACAGGGTTATCTAGAAATCATTAAATGTGTTCAAAGAAATGTACTCTCATGGTTGATCAAATCTAATTAGGAAACTTAATATATTTCGACAGTAGCTATAAAACGCAGATTATAATTATTCAAACCATTGATCATTGTCGTTTCCGTAGCACAATTATTCAAATCAAAGTACGTAGGCTCAGGATCTATTCCAGAAACTTTTGGAGCACTGTAGTCTACTTCATCAGATATCTTCTGTGATTTGTGGTCATTTTCCAATCAACGAAAAACTAGTTTTAAATGTGAAGATTATACAAAAACCAAACTCTAAAGAATATATCAGTAAATGTATATAGTATGTACGTAGATTTTATAGAAATTGTTTAAATTTTCATACTTACACTCCATTTTTATTAGAAATTTTAATTTAGAACTCAAATTAAAATACGTCTTGATTACCGACGTCAGACGACGAATGTGAATTACATTTAAAAGGGAATAGATACGTACACAATGCATCATCAACACACAGTTCGAAAAGTCAACAAAATTCTGCTATGTGTACAACCCAGCTTGAGAAAAGTACCAGCGTTTTCATTGAAAGCGCAAAAGAATAGACTCTCAATACCTACTTCGACACCCGAAGTCTTCACCTTATAAGTATACTATTATAATTTCGGAAGAACGTAAGCTTTCATATAAAATTGAAAACATTATCGATTGTCGATGAGAATACAACAGCTTTGCTATTTTGTCACAGAACTCAATATCTGAACGGGACACGGCAATTTTTCTTGCCCCTTATTCGCATGTTAAGTTCTGTGTATTTCAGATGTATATGTTATCGATTTATTTTGCAGATTATTCAGTAAATTTATCGGATAGACCGACACATCTTTCTAAAAACCTGATAGAAGATCCGTCAAAATTCGAATCTTTCTCGTGTCACTAAAGGTGATAAGAAATAAAAGATAGAAATGAGTCTTCATAATGAAATAATTTGCTGAGATAACAACGAACCAAACCAAAGTTTGAATTCATCATTCGTTTTTAATTACTGTTTGTTACACCAGTCTAGTTTGTGCCAGAACACAAATTTCGCAAAAATGAGTTTTCACAATCTTTATTTTGTTATTTTACAATGCCTTTTAGAATTTCGTTTTTCAAACATATGTCCATATAGGTATGTAACAGTACAAATTTTGCAGGGAATTAAAGTAAAAAAACATGTATAAATGTTCATTTGATAAATTCATATTAAGTGAGATGACGTTAAAATAAAAAATGGTTTTTATACATTTTCCTTCAATTGATTTACAAGATTAATAACTTAGAATGAATAATAAGCCTTCATATAACGAGATACTTTTCGCTGATAATATACCTGTTAATTAATTTTCAGACGTTTCTGCTGTAACATCTTTATCAAGGCCTCTTCGCCAGCTGCTCGTTTTGTTTTGTGTTCGGCCGACTCGAGCGATACTTCTCTATCTGTGTGTGTGTGTGTCAGTGCCGGATTTACAGTTGTGGTGGCCCCGGGGCAACAAGAATGTGGAGGCCCCCTCCCCCAAAAAATTAAAGCAGCATTTCGGTGGTTTAAAAATCAGTTTTATTTTATTAAAAAAAAAAAAACTTTGCGTGCACTTTTGGATGCAAAATTATTCATGATTTCGGTGAAATCTAGTTCCCGAAGCATGCCAATTTCTATGCCTAACAATGATAGATATGATAAGGGTTCCTGTGTCATTGTAGTGCGTAGTCTATTTTTGATCATTTTCATTTTTGAAAAAGATCGCTCTTCACTACAATTGGATACCATCAATTCTAAATACATTCTTAATACGATTTTAATATTGGGAGATGCGGCGACGAAATTGTTGTCAGCCAGGATTCTGTAATAAAACATCTCCTTCTTTTCATTAGTGACACTGTTGGTCTGAAATGTATCAATCAACGATACAAACTGCGTCAACTCTTTCCCAAGACTAATTTCGAGGTCTTTTTTGTATACTTCGACTAATTTTCTTGCACCCGCGTGTAGGCCCGAGTCTCTCAACTTCTCCATATAATTGAAAAATTATTATTTTTTGTCAAATATTCTTATATATTTTCATACTTCGAAAAAAAAAAAAACGTTCTGAAGTTTGTGGAGGCCCCGGGGCTTGAGCCCCGGTTGCCCTGCCTTAAATCCGGCACTGGTGTGTGTGTGTGTGTGGTGTTTTGTTTACGAATTCGCACGAGAAACAGTCGTGTACCGCAGTGGCACCGCAAAACTGCCCGTGAAATCGTAGTATGCAAATTGTTGCTTGAAATCCTATAGGAAACGATCGCAAACTGCAGTAGCCTGAAAATCGCCTATAGAATCAAGGCTTTGGTATTTATTAAGTGGTACTTGAAATTCTTTAGGAAACGATTGCAAACTGCAATAGTCTAGCAAAATCGCCCAAAGAATCAAGATTTTGTATTGTATACATATAATTGTAACTTGAAGTCCCTTGGGAATCAATTCCAAACTGCAATAGTCTAGCAAAATCGCCCAAAGAATCAAGATTGTGTTTAATGTATATTTCTGAAATTGTTGTTATATGCTTTGATGAATAAATGATAGCTATTAGTAATGAATACGTAGGTAATAAAATTTTAAGTAGAAATATATTTTGTCTTTTACAGAATGTAATTTTGTACAAGTTATATTTTGCTCGCTGATTATGATTTTCGAATATATTGACTGTCGAGTGTCAACTCGATGAATGCTTTTAATGCCTGGCGTGTCGCCGTTTATATATCGTTTGGAGATAATCCCCTGCTAATCTTTAAAGTTCTATAGGCTTCTATGGTGTCTAAAATTGAGATTATTAAGCTACTGTACTAATTGTATTAGACATTTCGTTCCAGTTTTTTATCCCGAACATTGTGACACCAAGTTTTGCGAAATCGGACTACTTTATTTTTTTACCATAAAGCTTCTATGGGCTTCTATGATGTCCACTTTTAAGAATGTTGACGATTTTTCCAAATTTACTTCAGATAAATACACTAGACATATTTATCTAAAATTCCGTGTGCATACTTTCAAATAATTTAATTATTGTTTAGTAATAATATTGGTTATAGTTATTCCGACTAACGCTGACTCTAGGAATACTCATGTAAACTTATATCGTATGCTTTGGAACTTACAATATCTTTTAGAGGTATCGTTTCTAATCATTTTATGATGCTTTATAGTGTCATATTGCCCCCTTAGGGAGTTTGCAAGTTTTGATTCTAAATTTGAAAACTGCCTTACTACAATCTAACGTAAAACTAGTGGTATCTTATAATTACATACATATTTACATCCTCTTCTTCAGCATCCGAATGGCATCCAGGATTTTATCGACTCATCAGTCAGTGTTAATATCCCCTCTGTATCCCAGTCGAAGTCTTCCGGTGTGGTTGGTTTAGACGCGGTGCACTCTTTTATAGTGGTTGTTCCTACGGACAAGATTAGTTTATAGCTAGGTTTATTCTTAAGTCTACAATTAAATTCAACTATTTTCAAGGAATTCTTTAGCAGGAGAAAACATTCAGGTTAATCCCTAAAAACCAACGAAAAACACGTATTCGCGCGTCTACCGTTTATGATGGGAAAATACGCACTGGTCATTAGATTTTATGACCGCTCGAGAACTTCGCTGCCTTCTGCAGACCAAATGTTTTGCAAGCCCTGACGGTCAACATTTCGCGGAATCAAGGGTTTTCCACACTAGGAAAACGAGTCCCGTTCCGCCAGCCCTTCAGGCTAACTCGTGCCGCCCTATCTATTGTTTTCAATATATCAATTCACCAATGAAAATTAAGTACACTAGATGTTCTACACCCCCTTGCTTTCCCTTTCTACTGGACTATGTAGCATTTCTTATTTACTAGTTTCTATAAAACAACGATCTTTGGGCGAGATCGGCAGTGTTACAACGTCTATCACGCGTGGAAATCGTCTCCACTTCGCAATAGCAACATAACAATTCAAAGACTTGTACTCTCCGCGATCATAGCATATTTTTGTGTATTCAACAAATTCAGTCAAATACTCAAACAAAATCTCAACTCTCATAACTACTTTAATCTCTATCGATAAACCTTTGTAAATCGACTTATGTCAGAAATATTAATATAGTAATATAGTTAAATAGTACAAAGTGTTTATTATCAGTTCAATTACTTTCACCTCTAATTCCCAAATCACCTGCATTCTTTTAATTAGTATTGTAGGAGCTCACTCAGACGTTTCAGACCAATCAAAGAAGTCTGCCGCGTAAGTGTGAACAGTGGTGTCCTCCGCCGTTACTTGCCATTCATTCAGTTGAGCATCCAGCGTGTCCATGCTTTCTTTTATGTCGCTTGCGAGTGCTTTATTCACGTGCAGCTCGATGTCAATCCCGTTTATTTCTTGTTCCAGGTTTTTTATAGAACGTTTAGCTAGGTCGATCCGTTTCGTCGGTTCATATATACGTTCCAACGGAATCGCCACCTTAACTATACTGGTGATTCTTGGTCCTCCTCTGTGCTTTTTATTTTCCTTCTTGGTGTTCAAATGGATAAGTTCCTTCCTTTTTAAACGCTCTGGCACGTAAGGTTCCGGAGTATCCTTTTGTTTTCTTGACGATGAAGGTTCAATTCGTTTTAACTTTCCGTCCGTCAAATGCTATACCTTGTACTGCGTAAATTTCTTGACTTTATTCCGTTTTGTGTTTGTTCCCCATGCCTCTCCGTGGACATATCGGCCTTCGCATCTTTACCATGCACCGTTCGGATGTATTATGCGTTCGATGGTTAGATCCAGCTTCTCGAACACACACGTTTGCACATCTTCACTGGCTTGCACTGCACATTACAATGTCCGAACTTTTCGGTTTGCGTCTCCCTTGAAACCTTTTCCATAGCGTCCTACTTCCAATTTCTGGATGGATAATACTGATTGTCTCATCTGCCTCCTCCTTATATTGACCGCAGGTAGACAATCCTCTATTGTCTTCACTTCTTGCTTGGGGTCCAAGTCCATTTCGTCTAATCCGCCGATATGTTCTAGAACTTTCTGGACTTTTCGTAGTTTGACGCAAATGTCACGATTTCGTGTTGATTTATTTTGATTCCACGTTCTGCTCCGTTTCTTCTTGTGCACGGCGGTACCTCTTGAGATTACTAGCTTGAAATCTTCCTCTTTCTTTTAGGGTAGTCGAGTCAGACAGTAAGTACGTTGCTGGACCTACTTTATTCTTTATATAATAAGGTCCCTCATATACTGCGAAAAATTTAGCAATTTTCCGATTTCCTGCATCAGTAACATTGTATGCTTTTATGAGAACTTCTTCCATCTCCTTAAAATCTGCGCCCGTCTTTTCGTTGAATTTCCGCGCTCGTGTTTCTCCCTTTCTTTTTATGCGATTATATGCCAGGAATAGTTTCTTTTCGTAGGATATCTCTTCCGTATTTGTCGTAATAGGTAACCATTTTTCCCATATACGAGTTGGTTTCCTGTTTAAATGTACTTCCATCGGAGTCATTTCTGTTGGTTCATGATGCGTTTCGTTCAGGCAGTTTTGAATGATGTTGACATACACTGCCCACCCGCTGTGTTTTTCCTCCACGAAGGTTCTGAAGAATCGCCCGAGTTCTCGGTTCACCCGTTCGACTATGTTACCCTGTGGGTGTCTAATAGACGAAAATATCAAATCTATTTTGTCACCTTTCAGTTTTTCGACCCATTTTATCGAAGTAAATTGTGTACCGTGATCGCACTGTATCCTCCTTGGTTTCCCAAAATTCGGGATGTAGTGAAAAAATATTTTCCGTATTACGGTATCCGTATTTGCTTTTCGTATCGGGTATAACGCTACAAACTTACTAAATGCGTCTATAGTAACCAGGATATGTTTTGCGCCTCCTCTTGATGTTGGAAGTGGTCCGTAGAAGTCAATGGACAGCAAGTCCCCAGGCTTCTCTGGTATAATGTTTTGCATTTTAGCTTGACATGCTTGCGTTGGATGCTTGTTCCGTTGACATGTTTCGCATGTAGAAATAGATTTCTCCACGCTGTGTCTGAGCCCTTTCATATGGAATTCTTCCTTAATCATACGATATATCTTCCTTGCACCCACGTGTCCATAAATTTCATGTAGCTCTACTATTAGCTGCATTCCCATGTCCTTTGGTAGCATAAGCCTTTTACCACCTCCTGGGATGACTTTGTATAATATGTTCCCAACTAGAGTATAGTTGGTCGCTACCTTCTGTTCAGGCTTCTCTTTTAATCCTTCAATGATTTTACGAAGTTTTTCTTCTTTAAGTTGTAGTTGTCCAATATTTTTTATCTGCTGCGTTAATTCTTTGCTTGGTTTCTTAGCCAGAATTGTTGCAATTCCTATCTCTTCGTTCGTGTTCCCTTTCGTTTCCGATTCACGGTTATGGGATCGGTTCAAAATGTCAGCGACGATATTTCTCTTTCCGTCAATGTATTCTATTTCTATGTCGTGATCTTGCATAGCCAATATCCATCTTTTGAGATGGGCGTTTGCGAAGCGGCTCGTCTTGATGAATATCAGTGCTTGATGATCCGTTCGGATCAGAATTTTCGCTCCTCTTAGATAGGTGCTTAATTTTTCCAGAGCCCATACTATGGCTAGTAGCTCTTTCTCCGTGGTAAAATAACCAATTTTCGCCCCCTTGAGGGTTCGACTAATGAATGTCACTACCTTCTCGTCGCCGCTATCGTTTCGCTGCGATAATGCTGCTCCGATCGCTAAGTCACTTGCATCGGTGGTGAGTATGTATGGCCTTTTTGGGTCTGGATGTGTAAGAATGACTGTTTCGGTGAATAGATTCTTGACCTTTTCGAAAGCGGTTTGATGGTCGTCCTTTCATTCATATTTCGTTCCTTTCTTCAATAATTTTAATAGAGGTGCGATTTCATCGGCGTAGTTTTTTGCAAATTTCAAATAAAAATTTACAAAACCAAGGAATCCCTTCAATTGTTTCACATTTTTAGGTCTTACGTAATCCTTTATTGTTTGAATCTTGTCGAGCTGAGGCTTCAGTCCTTCCACCGATAAGATGTGCCCAAGAAATTGCGCTTCCTTTTTAGCAAAACTTGTTTTCTTGAAGCTTAAGGTCATGTTTCTCTCCGTAAATCTGTTGAATAGAGTCTCGAGGTGTCCGAGATGCTGCTCAAACGATTTGGATATAATCAATAAATCGTCCACAAAGTTGATAACGTAGTCCTGCAATTCATGGAGTACCGTACTTAACCCACGAATCAATGCTGCACTACTCGTCTTCAGACCAAACGGTGTGACGTTAAATTCGTAATACTTTCCTTCTATCCGGAATGCCGTGTATTTTCGGCTCTCTTCTCTTAAAGGGATTTGCCAAAAACTACTAGTTAGGTCTGAGCTTGTCATTATTCCTACTGCATGACATTTTTGGAAAATTTCTGCGATGCCTTGCGGTGCTTCGTGATCGTCAACCAATTTTTCATTTAGCCGTCGTGCGTCTAGGCATAAACGTACGGATCCATCCTTCTTTATCACAGTTACGATAGGATTTATGTACGGACTTGTTGATCTTCGAATCATACCATGCTGTATCATCTTCTCAATTTCTGCTGCTACCTTTTGGCGATATTTCATCGGTATCGGGTATGGTTTTGTGATGATAGGCTCGTTATCTATTAATCTCAATTCATATTCGAACCTTGTCAATAAACCAGGTTTTTTCTCGAAAACCTTTCGATGCTTGTATATGAGATGTTTCAACTGTTCTTTCTGCGCGTCGTTCACTTCAGTGCACGTGCTTATTTTTTCGTCAATATCTTCAAGAGATATCTGGTAGTCGTCTTCTTCATACGCTCGCTTTTGATTTTCAATTTCTGGTTCCTTACTTAGCTGAGTAAGATTCTTCGATTTTTGCCAACTTGTTTCTTCTTCATCATCTGTTTCCTGCATGTGCATTGTGTGACTTTCACACCCATTTATGGTTTCGTCTGCTTCCTTGTATGTTAGTTGAACTTGTGAATCCTTCAAGGTAATAACTTCATCATCAGCATCAATCATCATTTTAAATTCTCGGTGTGCATCGTATCCTAGGATACAATTTTTTACTAGTTTTGGTATCACTAAATAATTTACATCTTTGGTAACGTTTCCGATCGTTGTTTTCATCCGCACCTGAATTTTCAGGCGTGCTGATTTGTCACCCGTTGCCCCCTTAATTACCTTCCCCGTAAGAGGTAATGTTGGACATTTCTTAAGTCTTCCATGGTTTGTGGCATAAAATTCACCGGAAATGCATGTGACTTCATTCCCCGTGTTAATTAGTGCAAACACGTCAATGCTTTCGATGTTGATATCTACTTCCGGACATCGGCATTCCATAGATCTCGAAGTCTCGTGGTTATCCTCTGTTAGCAATTCTTTTCTTGGATCTCCGAATATGGTATTTACGCTTATTTCCCGGATTATTATTTCTTCAGTTGCATTTTCTTCCTCATCGCTTGGCTCATCCGGGCTAGAAAATGCAACTTCTAAGCGTTTCCCGAATCCGATGGATCTGGAATTGTTACATCCTCCTCTGATTTGTCTAGTTCGACTACGTTCACGTTGGCGTGGGTCTTTGCTAAAGCTTCTCTACGCCAGCGTGGCTGCTCTCCGGTTGGTTGCACAGCCGGGCGTCTCCAGTTTTCGACTTTTTCTGAAGGTTTTTCGCATTTGTCTTGCGACGTGTTTTGACCTTCTCTCGAGCCAGATGGATTTTTCCAGTCGTTAATATTCTTCTGTGTATTGTTTACCGGTTCTCGTTCGCTCGCTGTTCCTGTATTCCTTCGTTCATTTGTTGGCGGTTGTTTCTGCGCCTTTCGTAGCGAGGTTTCGCTGTCGAAGTCCTCAAGCAGCTCGAACAATTCGTTCTTTCCTTTAAAGCTTCGACCTCGAATCGCAAATCGTGTTTCGCGGTCAAAGTGAGTCGAGATTTTCCTTATCACTTCTGCCTCCGAATATTGGTTGCCTAAGTCCTTAGCGATCCCGAAAATATACGTAGCATATTCAACTCGGAACATCTTCCCGTTCGAATCGTAAGTTCCAAACTCGATTTGTCGACGAAGTACATCTTGAACTGTCGTATTCCAAAATCTTTCTCTAAACTTTTCCTCGAAGTCTCTGAAATCTTGTATCGTACCCTCGGTTAGGTACCACCAATCTGTTGCAGGTCCCTCCAGTGATTGTGAAATCAAGTAAATAATTTCCCTGAACTCTGGGTCGGTTACATCAATATATTGACGTAATTCGGTTAGAAATTTTACGGGCTTATCTCGTGCTTCGCCTCTGAATGTCGGTGGCTTAAACTTTAGTCGATGCTGCGTGCCTAGCGATGTGTTCAATGTACCGGGCGTTGCTGACCGTGCTCTTGATGATAGCTGCAGCTCTTTTCTTGTACTCTCTATCATTTCCTCGATGGACCTTATATTTTGAGAATGTTTTTCAATACTAGGTCGAATTTCGGTAGCAAGTTGTCACTGTAGTAGTAGTAATCCGACGCTGTCATGGTTAACATCTTCGTCGATTATTTTGACTTTATTTTCGATAGACTTAATGCGTTCGATGCTTTCTGAAGAATTTCCGGTTAATATCGTTATGTGGTTTTTTAGATCTTGGATTTCTTCTTTTAGCTTCGACTCTTTAGCTTCCCACTTCTCTTCCTGTTCTTGAGTGTACTGAGACATGAGTTTCGCTACGTTGTCTTTAATGAGAGTCTCCAAAACCTTTGGTTCGCATTGCTTTGCGATTTTTTCTGTTCTTTCATACTGTTGGTTGATGGCTTGAATAATATCGCTCACTTTCGTGTTCGCATTTGTTACTTCTTCGTCAACTCGTCCTGTAGCTTGAAAGAGTACAGAAATACATTCAGTCATTTCGCTTTCCCATCGGAGTTTTTTTCCTGCCAGGGAAATGCCTTTGTCTTCGTCGGATAAAATATCCGGATTTGTTGCTGTTCTTCTTGCAGAATTTATTCCATATTACTCTCTATGCTTTTTAAGAGTTCCTCCACTCGTTCTTCTTTATCAGATTTGGACGAATTTGAGCATATCCGTCCCCGAGTTTTTTTTCGGTGGCATACTTCTACTTTATTCAAGTTTCTTTGAGAATCGCGATTTTGTCAGGGCTTTTCTAGGTGTTTTTGACGTTGTTATGTTTTTTTCGTTGAGCCTCTTCGAGCTCCACGTGTGGGCGCCAAATGTAACGTCCTTATCAAGGCCTCTTCGCCAGCTGCTCGTTTTGTTTTGTGTTCGGTCGACTCGAGCGTTACTTCTATATCTGTGTGTGTGTGTGTGTGCGTGCGTGCGTGCGTGCGTGCGTGCGTGTGTGTGTGTGTGTGTGTGTGTGTGTGGTGTTTTGTTCACGAATTCGCACGAGAAACAGTCGTGTACCGCAGTGGCAGCGCAAAACTGCCCGTGAGATCGTAGTATGCGAATTGTTGCTTGAAATCCTATAGGAAACGATCGCAAACTGCAGTAGCCTGAAAATCGCCTATAAAATCAAGGCTTTGGTATTTATTAAGTGGTACTTGAAATTCTTTAGAAAACGATTGCAAACTGCAATAGTCTAGCAAAATCGCCCAAAGAATCAAGATTTTGTTCAATGTATATTTCTGAAATTGTTGTTATATGCTCTGATGAATAAATGATAGCTATTAGTAATGAATACCTAGGTAATAAAATTTTAAGTAGAAATATATTTTGTCTTTTACAGATTGTAATTTTCTACAAGTTATATTTTGCTCGCTGATTATGATTTTCGAATATATTGACTGTCGAGTGTCAACTCGATGAATGCTTTTAATGCCTGGCGTGTCGCCGTTTATATATCGTTTGGAGATAATCCCCTGCTAATCTTTAAAGTTCTATAGGCTTCTATGGTGTCTAAAATTGAGATTATTAAGCTACTGTACGAATTGTATTAGACTTTTCGTTCCAGTTTTTTATCCCGAACATTTTGACACCAAGTTTTGCGAAATCGGACTACTTTATTTTTTTACCATAAAGCTTCTATGGGCTTCTATGATGTCCACTTTTAAGAATGTTGACGATTGTTCCAAATTTACTTCAGATAAATAAACTAGACATATTTATCTAAAATTTCGTGTGCATACTTTCAAATAATTTAATTATTGTTTAGTAATAATATTGGTTATAGTTATTCCGTCTAACGCTGACTCTAGGAATACTCATGTAAACTTATATCGTATGCTTTGGAACTTACAATATCTTTAAGAGGTATCGTTTCTAATCATTTTATGATGCTTTATAGCGTCATACTGCAAACGGTCACTGGCCACTTGTCTTTTCATGCATTTCTTTAGTTATGATTGAATGCAGCGTTGTCATAGTTCTTCAAGGTCGGGCGATATGTCATGGTTTCCAACTTTATTCCGACATGTCATAGTTTCTGTCCTCAATCTGAGGTGTCATAGATTCTGTCCTGAATCTGAGGAGTCATAGTTTCGGACGGCAATCTGAGGTGTCGTAGTTTTGGGCGTTAATTTGGGGTGTCATAGTTTCTGGCAATAATCTGAGGTATAATACTTTTCGATTCGACTCACGTACCGGCCGTATCTCCCTTCATGATTTTTGCAAACGAATTATCAAAAAACTGTTAGAAATTCTACAATCTTTAATGCCTATTCGTAGTTATATGAAGCGGTCTATTTTTTTTAAATATTTTTAAACAAGATAACGGCTTTTTTTGCCATACCCTCGTCGATGTTTTCAAAAAACAAATATCGGAATAACTATTACTAATGTTGGAAAGATTCAAAGTATGAAAACGGATAAAATAAAGAATTATAACCTATATTTTCAATCACAATAATATTTTATTAATATTCATTAATATTTACTCATATCAATATTTTGTATCACACGTATATTGTTAATTTATTTTCTCTCATGTTTAAAAATGTAATGCTCTTATCAGGAGTCATCCACAAATAATATCTCACAAACTTTTCGGATTTTGTCTTCATCTGATTCCCATCGTTCTTAAGATGTTCTGCGTTATGAACTCTAGAAATAATCTTCAATTGATTCAAAGATCTAGACTTCGAGAAACTGTTTGTCACAAATAAATTGGTGGAATTGTTTTTCCATGTCTGCCATAAACAATTTAAATTCGAATCGTTCGTCACGTAGTATATTCAATGTTTGCATCATTCGTCATCTAGTATATTCAATGTTATCAATTCCACGAACGCCCCACAAACAATTCGATCTTAATCCGTACCGGGAATGTCGACGTTGTGAGTATGCTACATGGAAATTTTTACATTTTCAAACTCTCACATTTTTTTATTTATTTGCACTTGTAATGTTTTATTTCAGACTGAAAATGAGCAGATACCTATTTATGGAATTTTCGATACAATACTTTTTTCCATTTTTTACTAGCTAGTTCAAATGTGGACTTTCTGCAAATCATGTGTTTGGGATAAAAATTGCAGAATGCCTTGGCATTTTGAAATAGATTGACAGAGTATTAAATTGCAGAAGGAGACCTCTTCAATAAGTCTGATTTTCTTTTCTAACTGAAATCTCAAAAAATTGGAGTGGACAGACCGAGTTCTGTGTTAAGTCTAAAAACAATTTTGAAAAAATCCGTTTTTAGATATTGAAAAAAGGAAGAAAAAAGTTCTGAGAATGTAATTTCTCAGATCCATATGTAAGGCGTGGTAGCATGCTAACGACATGAAGTGGTGAAATTGAGCTCTGTATTGGGTTTAAAAAAAATTTTGAAAAAATCCGTTTTTAGATGTTGAAAAAAGGAAGAAAAAAAGTTGTTAGACAGTTATCTCTCCGAACCATAGTTTGAACGCTGCAGATCGCCAAAGTTCATTTTTGCAGATATACAGATATCTTCAGGGTCATAGGACGCGTTAATAAAAATGTCAATAGAATGAAAACTAATAATAAAACAAAAATTTCTTACATAGTCAAAACAAACTAATATGTACAATTTGACAATTCATAATAAATCAAACTGTCTGTAATAAATTGAATAAAGTATTTGCATTTTGTATTGTATTTGCTTGTATTTTTCGATTCAGTTTGACGAATTTCTACATGTCATTTTGATGAAATCATGTGATAATTTTCTTTGATTTTGATGTAACATTCGTTGAATTTTCTTGAGTCTTTTCCATGGATCACGAATGGATATCATCGTCACATTCCCATGAGAACCTATATTCCCCTACTGACTCCCCACAATAATTTGTGTAATTATATACGGATTCTCATGTTCATTTTGTCGAAATTCCATGTAAAACCCTATGGATTCTATGCGCTATTTCACATGGATTACGAAAGTATATCACGGTTATATTTTCAAGGGTTATATCACAGTTATATTATTAGAATCCGCAAATTCCTACGGATGATCCTATAGAAAGCTAAACTACATCTATGTGTATGTCTATGAATTCACCCACATGGATTTTGACTATTGTATTAAATAGAGAAACCATAGAATACTTATGCGAGTCCTATAAAATTTGGTATAGAACCATCATAGGTCATCCATATAGATTTTCTATAATTCTTGTTTTTCAATTGATTTATCTATAATTGCATGGGATTCCATCTAGATCCCTATCTTGTTCTATAGATTTTCACCTACAAATTTCCAGTAGGGTCGAAAGCAGTCACACTCCGCTGTACACATGTATCAATGCGCAGCACAAAAAAAACATTGGCAAAATTCCATCTTGGAAGATATTTCTGTTCATAGCAGTTTATACTTAAACGGAAGCTTCGTTTTGGCCATTAAATTTTGCATTCAAAAACCAAGTGACATAAATACGTACAAGATTTTGACATAAAATTTTCTTACAATTTAAAAATTTTGCACACTATTGAGAAACCTTGAATAAATTGCACCTCTTTTAGCAGCTAGTTTTAGTTCGTAGTATTCAACTCCACGACTGCCAATCATGATTTTTTTTTCATGCTTCAAATTTTGCTTGCGCTGAAGTATCAAAATTTCTTTTCGATCGAAGCTTGTTCGTGGTCAGCTTTTTCACACACGTTCTATCAGGCCCGCACAGTGACAGAATTTCATTAAAAAACATCAAGATAATTTCTTTGTGCAGTTCGTGCGTTAAGCTACGGGCTCAAACCTGAAATACTCAAATGTACGTTAAAATTAATTAGAATTCTACCTCGTCAATAATTATACTTTGTTATTTTGCAGATCAAGTGAAAATAAGATAGCTTCAAGCATAAGAAATGAGATAATAAAATTAAAAAAATATTAAATTGATGGCATGAATATGTATGACAAATGTTTATATTCATCGCGTAATATCTTCATCCATTCTCGCAGGTGTCGTAGGTCTGTTTTACCTGGTATTCTTCAGTGTGCTCGCAGTCCTCTACGCGATTTGCTACCGAGGTTTAATGTTGACAATCAATTTGAAAAGGCCAAAATGGATACTGGAGGACAGTCTGATTGGTACCAGTCCAGGTAATTATCGCTAGGTATTCTTCAGCACGCAGAGATATTTAATTTTCAATTCAGTCCTTTCGTAACAATTATGAAAAATTAATATTGTTTATAGAATATGATACAACAACGAGAAATGCTATTTAGTCTTGTTAAGTTAATATGATAATGCAAAATTATTCATCCTCATATAATAAATGAATTTAATATAAATTATTGTAACGAAAAATTCACTTATCAAAATAATTTATGTATAAATTGAACGAGCTGTTAACATTTGACACAACGATACACAATACAAAGTAATACATATAAAAGCCAACTGCATGTTTCGAAACTTTTATTTATGCATTCTATTTATTCATGCATTCATTTTTCTTTGAATGATTTTCAAATATGAGAAGGAGTTGAAGACACATAAATACACGTCGTCAGCAACGTTGATTATCTTTCCTTTTACAGGTCTCGGTTTTCGTCCAATATCCGAAGATATGAATGAGGGTTCTTTGATCTGGTATAACGCTACAAACGCAACTGAAGTTGCAGCTTGGACTAAAAGAATTGACAAGTTCCTAGATGGTAAGAATTTCCGTTATTCTCATTATCATTATAAAATGGTGCAGGTTTTCGGTATTTTTGAAATTTCATACGGTCGCCCCTCAAAGCGTGCGCAAAATCGAACTTTACGCACGGCGTGTTGAAAAGGTACGTTTTTTGCATGGTCAAAGAGAGAAAAAAAAATTAATGTGAAATTCATGATTCAAAAATTTATTTTCAAAAAAAAAATCAGGACACCGGTTGACCTGTGGGTCAACCCTAAAACTCCTCGTTGTGTTGAACACGTTACAATTAATTGATACTATTGTGTTAATAATAAATTAAAGAAGGTTATAAGTATAATTAGTTTTCCGTATACAAATATTTTTTTCTTCAATTTCTATTCTTCGAATAACTTTGAAACTACTAGACCAATCGATTCCAAATCGATTCCTAATCAGATCTGAGTCTTGATGAACCATTTCGATCGCCGCAAGAATCATTCAAATCAGTTAATTCGTTCCAAAGGTATCGTACGACAAAAAGAGAAATTTTTGTCGTGCAATATCTTTTGAACCAATCAATCGATTTTGATGAATCTTACAGCGATCGAAAGGGCTATCCAAGACCTAAGTCTGATTAAGTTTTGAGACTAATCGCACGAACAGTTGAGGAGTTATGCGCTAAAAACATGAAAAATAAATTGTTTTTCAATTTTTATTTTTTAAATAACTTTGAAACTACTCGACCGATCGACTCCAAAATCTAATTAGATCTAAGTCTTGATAACCCCTTTCGATCGCTGTAAGAACTATTCCAATCGGTCGATTCGTTCTAAAGATATCGTACGACAAAAATTTGTTTACACACACACACACACACATACGGAGGTCCATCCAAAAATAGTCAGAATAGCGATCCTAGGACCCCAAAACGTCGAGATCTGATGAAACCTCGATTTTCGAAAATCGGACCGAAGCCAATAACTTCCCGTTTTTATGAAAATTTTCAATTTTCATTGCGGGAAGTTAAAAAAAACGATTACTGTTTCGTAAATTTCAAATATACCCAAAGTAAGGACCACCCTATAATCTACATATCGACATATATTCTGGTATAATTGTATTTTGCTATATGATACACGCGTAGTATAATGAATGAGACATGTTTCAAATCTGCTGACGATAAACATACCTTACACAATGAGGTAAAGGAATCAGCGATATAGTGATAAGAACAACACTGCTCGCAACACTGTAACTTAAACTAGCCAGGGTCAATCTCCCGTTCTTTTTTTCACTCCCTCATTCAGATTATCTTTCTCTCTCATTCTCTCTCCCTCTCCCTCTCCCTCTCCCTCTCCCTCTCCCTCTCCCTCTCCCTCTCCCTCTCCCTCTCCCTCTCCCTCTCCCTCTCCCTCTCCCTCTCCCTCTCCCTCTCCCTCTCCCTCTCCCTCTCCCTCTCCCTCTCCCTCTCCCTCTCCCTCTCCCTCTCCCTCTCCCTCTCCCTCTCCCTCTCCCTCTCCCTCTCCCTCTCCCTCTCCCTCTCCCTCTCCCTCTCCCTCTCCCTCTCCCTCTCCCTCTCCCTCTCCCTCTCCCTCTCCCTCTCCCTCTCCCTCTCCCTCTCCCTCTCCCTCTCCCTCTCCCTCTCCCTCTCCCTCTCCCTCTCCCTCTCCCTCTCCCTCTCCCTCTCCCTCTCCCTCTCCCTCTCCCTCTCCCTCTCCCTCTCCCTCTCCCTCTCCCTCTCCCTCTCCCTCTCCCTCTCCCTCTCCCTCTCCCTCTCCCTCTCCCTCTCCCTCTCCCTCTCCCTCTCCCTCTCCCTCTCCCTCTCCCTCTCCCTCCCCCTCCCCCTCCCCCTCCCCCTCCCCCTCCCCCTCCCCCTCCCCCTCCCCCTCCCCCTCCCCCCCCCCCCCCCCCTCCCCCTCCCCCCCCCCCTCCCCCTCCCCCTCCCCCTCCCCCTCCCCCTCCCCCCCCCCCCCCTCCCCCTCCCCCTCCCCCTCCCCCTCCCCCTCCCCCTCCCCCTCCCCCTCCCCCTCCCCCTCCCTCTCTCTCTCTCTCTCTCTCTCTCTCTCTCTCTCTCTCTCTCTCTCTCTCTCTCTCTTTTTGATTTACTTTACTCCTTGTCTCCTGGTGGCCGCTCTTCCCTGTGTCTAACTTAATGACGCGTAAGCGCACAATAATGCAACTTGTAAGACGGACGTACCGGAATCAGTTGTACAATTACTTCTGAGATAAACGTTAACCATGAAGTATTTCCGGCAATCAAGAGACTCGGTAGAGTCTCGCGCCAAGTACATTACAAACAAAAAATTATCCCGTCTCGACTCTACCACTCTCTTTTACCAGAACGGGAGCTCGGCGCAGGAGTGGGGGTAACCATATTATTTCATTACGGCGTATAGGCAATATCTGAGGGCTCACCGAATTAATACCAGAATAAGATGCGAAAAAGATTACATTTGAGCGTAATATTAATGCAATCGGTGCACGGATAGTTGAGATATGATTATTTAAAATATCGAGCGGGTCAGTTTCATCTCCGCAATTTCGTCGTCGTACCAGATTTTCGCTCCGTGCATAAAAGCTATGCGGATATAATACATAGAGAGTACTCCGACGAGACAAGAGTTTCCACTGATCTCTATATCTATATATACTACGGATACGCATAGAATTCCGAGCGAGTTCGTCGGTCTGCCATGCAATAACTCTTTCTATGGCCCACGGGAGGCAGCATAATCGCGCACACTGTATAGCTGAACGTAATAATCATATTTATCTTTTTGTTTATTTGACGAGTCGAGCCTTTGAGGTTATGAGACCTGTCACGATTGATCGCGATTATAACGAAGTGTCAATAGTTTACTTGTATTTATTTCAAATCAAAGAAATTCCGTAAAATACGGAGATAATAATTATTATTAAACGCTTACTTATAATAATATTTATGGAGCATACCAGTATTGCATCGAGATTTTAACACTTTCAAGAAAGCCTATGTAACCGTACGTGATCAAAATGAGTAACAACATGCCATCTATTAGTTATCGAGGATAAAGAATTATTATACAGTTCCAATATCGTGTATGAAATTCAAATGTATTGTTAAGATGTAGTTCACAGCAAGTTTTAGAGCTCGTATATGTACCTGCTACTTTATAGATTTGTATTTAATGTAACAGAAAAACAATTAACCTCATCCGCATATTAGTCTATGTGTATGAATCAGTTGCGGAGCTAACTACTGTTGCGGAAAATGATACCGTACATTATCAAACTGAAAAAAAATATGCAATCAATTAGTTATGGTGGATGAAAAATTCTTATACGGTTCTAATAGTATATTATCAATTTCTGACATTGCCTCGTAAGACATCTTTTGCTCTAAGAGCTGCTATCAAAGCATGTAACGTGGCTCGTCATATTTAGATGAGGAAGATACTGGTTCATTTAATTTAAAATTTGATTTAAATGAAATATGTAAAATATGTAAATATATAAAATAACTGCATGGAAAATGACGATGGGTTTAAATAAAATAATGTTATTTATTTTTTATTATAATATACATGTCAGATACGGTAGTACACTCGGGTAATCTCACTATGCTTGTTAGGACCGAGAGACCCAAGCGCACGTCACGTATCTGATCGGTAAAAGAATCAAACAAATAATTATCTCACTGACTGCCGCAGTGACACAGCTAACAGGTATTTTTATTTGCAATTAAAGAAACAATTAAAGAAACAATTAAAGAAACAATGACAAAAATGATATTACTACTAAACAATCGACAACCCGATAGCAGTGCTAGTTGGTTGTATCATGCAGAGCCTATTTCACAACGTCTTGCCTTTTTAACTGACCAAGAAGTAATGCCTGGAGCTCCTTCAGCCTCCGCTTCAAGAACTACCCCTCTGCATGACACAACCCACTCATGGTGCATGCACCATGCACCACACACCACCATCGGGAGAGGCTCTTCTCGTAAATTACGATGGGTGCTGTACTCATGCAGCCCGATTCCTTGGCGCCGTGCACTCAGGGTTGCGTAAACATTGACCAGGCATCGAGGCCGTTGTTTAGAAACTCAGGCCTGCTCAAAATCTCGTATTTCCTTAGCGATGCGACATACATATATATTTTATATAACTATATTTTTCAAAATAAAAGTTATAATATATGTATATTTTTTGTTATTCAAAAAATAGTTATATAGTTTGCAATTTTTAAATAGAGCCACTGCAACACCTCTGCCTTGGGCTCTGCCCCCGTGTACCTCCCCATGGAAAGGGCTGATCATGCCATATAAAAGTGCTACCAGGCATTGATATTGGCGCTGCTGCTTTTGGTGCCACCGTTGACTGGCAGTTGATGCCTTGTACGATCTGAAATGTTGAAGGTGAAGCTATTGCATTAAATTATCTTCAAATAAAGTAGATTAATCATATCAAACAAATGGAAAAACATATTAAACCATAAAAGGATACATTATAAAGAAAGAAGTTTCATCATATTACAGTTGGTGCGAATACCTGTGCAGATGATTTAATTACTTGAGTAACGAGTTCCGGCATCCAGTAGAAGGAAGAATATAAGTAATCGTTTTTTACAATATACCATTGATAGACACAACCCCTCTGTGCCTCATCAACCACCGCTAGTTGAATATCAGCTGCGGGTACTTCAACTACTGGGTGTATTGTAAACACGTGATTAGATGAATTACCAAATTGAAATGTCTTATCATTCAGATCATTGATATGAAACTGTTAAATTCTTTGATATGTCAATATTGATAACTCGAATACGCATCTGATTGTTAAGTTGCATCAAATAATGGTGATATGATCTGTGTAATATTATAAAAGCGAAAATACCGATTAAAAATCAAATGAATAAAGTACACTGAGAGAAATTCAACTTGTAAAAACAACATTTTTGATTTAGTTAAAATTTTGTAGTATCCGTAACGTTTTTTTTTGTCACGGTAACTATTATATAGTACATGGAGCATTTCTGACTTAGTAACAGTAACTACACCACAAATTTGGTAATTCTAACAGTTTTATTCGGCCGTGTATTCAACTTTTCTCGAATGTTCACTGTAACTATTTGTATCGCTGGTCACGGCACAATTTGTCCAAGTTACATGTACTATTTTTGGGATGTTTAATTTATCCGAGTAATGGTAACTATAATTCCAGTTGACAGAACTTTGTAATCTATTGAAGATTAATGAATTGTTTAATTTAACTCATTTGTTTGAATACACTAGTTATTATAATATTGACTGTAGTGAATCAACGTGTTTATATCTACTACTTCTAAAAAGTCAATTTGCGGAAGTATTGACAACTATATTTTATAAGTAATATGGTTCGTTAATATCACTATATTTCAGCATTGATTTGAAATCATTTTTTTTTTTTTTTCATTTCTTATAATTCAACCAAAGTGTCTTACAATAGAATGCGATTTTTGATATGGTAACAATACTTGACTTGTTGTTGGTGGAATAGTGGATCTTACCATAAAATATAGTTCGTTTTGAAATAAACAATTGGCAATTTATCTTCACATCATAGTCTTGCGGAGTGATATAATTAACTTTACTTGCAGAATCAATAAATTGCATCCTTTGTTACAAATGAGCGAGCAAATGAGTGAATTTTCGGCTGGTAATATGTAGGCTCTGAACAAATACAAAAACATCAATATATCCTTCATCGGGTAGTTTGGCGTAGTGGATAGAGCGTGCGACTAGTAATGCGAGATTGCGAGCGGACGTGGGTTCAAAACCCAGTGGGGACCAACGTGATTGGCGGCGTTTTTCGTAGCGAAATAAAAAAGCGTTTTTCGTAAATACACATGCGACAAGTCCTCTAAGATAGTAGATTTAATGTTAAAATGTATAAAACAGATGGTTTTTTTTCATTTAATTTTATTAAAAATAGTTCCATTCAATTGAAATAGTTAACGTAAATATAATAATTGTTACAGCGGACTACGCGAAAATAGTTCCAAGGACTATACACATAGTAAAATCTGTATATAGTATCGTGAACTATACAACTTTTGTCAGCGACTTTAGTTACGGCCACCGAAGTATATAGTAACTGCTACTAAATTTTACAACGTCTGCTGAACATAAAAAAACATGTTAGCGCCTTATTTTACTAGACAATTAGGGTTGGGGTAACTGAAAATTTCTCTCAGTGTACTGTTATGATTCATGAAATATTATAACAGCGTAAATACCGATTAAAAAAATGATTTAAGAAAGTACGTCAATGAATTATTTTTAACTATACCCTGTTGCTTTGGCTGCCGCATCCGTGGTCCTTGTACCGTAACCACCTTCTACACTTGTATTGCTTCTGAAAATGTACATATGTATGTACATATTAGTGATGCTAAACTACAATTCTGCGACGAAAACGACTTAATAGGGTGGCGATAGACCTGGAAAACCGGGAATAGTCATGGAATTTTGTCAGTTTGGGAAAGTCCGGGAAAATTTAGGGAATAACGCAGGTCTATATGGAAAACGCATGTTTTTCATTTACTTTTTAATTTTTTTAAGCTAAGCTATTTTCGAAATTCAGTAGTAAACGGATATTTCGTGCAACTTCGTAAATAATGGCGTAATAAACGAGACAATAAATATCCCCCCCCCCCCCCAGTGCAGTATCACTCCGCTTTACTTCGTTTCGATTCTGTCGAAAGAGGTCAGGTAATATCGAACTTGTGAAAGGGAAAAGTCGGGGAAAAATCATGCAATTCAATTTTTTTAGCATTACTTGTGCATGTTTTGGGGAGCAATGGCTGGCACATCGACGTGATGGGCATCCATCAGTCGAGCGATTTCCGCTTTGTATTAAGATAGCTTGTAATAAAATCATTAATTGAGTAGATGTGAGACTCCAATTGGTCTTTCGATTATATAATTACATCATCAATCTTACTTTAAATTTGAATTAAAAGTAAGGATAATATGTGTTACGTACCGACTCACGTTTTCCAAATTTTTATCAAAATTCAATATTCAAACAGGTTATCAAATAAGAAACGACCGTGCGTAGC
Organism: Macrophya annulata; assembly: GCA_963924015.1. NCBI lineage: Eukaryota > Metazoa > Arthropoda > Insecta > Hymenoptera > Tenthredinidae > Macrophya > Macrophya annulata. The sequence continues at coordinate 8,315,088 of OZ001264.1, forward strand.
ACACTGGAGTTCCTAAGTCATTTCAAATATTGAAACCCGTGGGAAATAATTCAACATAAATATGATAAATCTAATTATTGTTGCTTTACCTACAATATACAATTTCTTTCATTTCCTTCCTTAAAGTCATAAAAGTCACGCCGGACCCGATAACGGGCCCGGTATAGTAACATATAAGTTAGCTCAAAACGTTAGGAGAAGTGCTGATGGGAACGCATATGCTTTTCGCTGACCCAGCACCTATGGTCGGTTCGATGCAACTCTTCTTTTGAATTACCAAATTATTCTACAGTAAAACGAGCGCTCTATCATAGATAAACACATCAAAATTAAGGTAATAAGATAAGAATAATGAATGGATGAATGGGTGATAAATATTGTTAAGATCCTGAGCATGTAATATTTTAATGTTATCACAAACAGACTGTGGTGAGGCTTGGGGACCGTGGAACGCCTGTCCCAGGTATAGCGCACAAAGATCATGCTTTTACTCATCCGCGGATTAACTAGCCATCTAATTACCTAGTTGAGGAATACGCGCAGTAATACAGGTGTAGTAATACACATTACTGGAAACGCGGCCTCCTGGCTGCATCTGAGATTGATGCAGCGTCTTTCGTCTATCAAGTCGCGAGGTGCGCTGACGTTTACCCGGGTTCCGCTAATTAAGCTAGAGTTAGTGTCCGAAAATCTCTAAAGTGACGGCCTAAAAGTCTTAAGGTTCTCGTTAACTGAGCAAGAGTTGGTGTTTGAAAATCTTTCAAAGTGACAACCCAAGAGACTCATATTCTTTCTCATACATTATTAGCTCCAGTTTTTTTTTTCACATTATCAACTTCAGTGCAAGGACACCAACGATCAATCGAAAATCAAATTCAAGCATTAAATACATATTGGGACATTTAAATAGCATCTAACCAAACCAAGTGATCTCTAAAATTCTTCTGACAATCTTCCCTTTGAACGGACATTCTTTTATCTTTCACCTATTTAAAAATTTGTGATTAGTGGTACTCAGAACTCTTTTCGCGGAATTTTCTTATATTAATTTTAAATTCAGTTTTAAAACTCTTCGAACATTTGGATTTACGCCGTACTATAACATACTACGACAGAAGGTGAGGACTGCATCAATCTCAGACGAGACGTAACCTATCCGACGGCTCCTGACTTCGCCACAGTACATCATCTGGCTAAGTCCTTTATCTGTTCATTTCCAAATCGGTTACCGAAGTAACAATTAGAATTAAGCATAAGAAGATTAATTTGTATATAAGTCTTTCGTATCCAAACTGATCTTCTAAGGAGAATACTCCGCCATTATTTTTCCAAAAAATACCATAACGGGTTATTTCAATACAAATTCCTTTGGTGTGAGACGGTATTTAATACCCCGAGGATTACTCGCACATCAAGGGTACTTCATTTAGAATTATACCTATATTGATCAGGAGGTAGAAATAAACATATTTTTAGATAGGAAGAGAGTTGCAATAATCCGAACGATTAGTAAGACCATACTTTTCATATTTTCATTATACGATTCATCATTTCTAATTGATAAGCATCAAATACGTCAACGCGCGAATCGTGTTGAGTCAGCTTAATAATATTTCTTTCCTCTCAAGATAATTAAATTAGACTAACTTATACTCTTAAAAAGAGAATACTTTAGACTTCGCGATTTACGCGTCGACGTAATTCATACCAATCATTGTTCAATCACTTATTCATTTTATAACACCTTTATATTTTCAATCACTTTTCGCATATGGTTCATTTGATAATTATTGTGCATCATTTGAATCGCATATTTAACCAGAATCGCTTTCAGAATATACCTTAGCTTTTACCAGTTAAATTATTAGTTTCATTCATTTCATTGCATGACCTAATCCAATCATCTTAGTAATATATTGGCCACATATAATTAAACAAGACGTATGGCTCTGTATAGAGCTAGGTAAGTAAGTTCCCATATTACCGATCTATTGAAAGATAGATCTTATAAAAAATTAAATTCAAGTGCTACGTGAACTACCAACCGCTCGGGCTTCACCCTCACGTAACATATGCAATAAAAACTCATACCATCGGGCGAAGATATATCAATCGCGGTCATCTGTCAATAGAAGTAAAAAAGTAAGTACAGATCCACGTCCTCTGGCAATAAATAAATAATTAATAATTTTCTTCCGTGAATGTTTCTAAGCCTGTCAGGTCAATCGCCGGTAATTTTAAAAATGGGCCCGCGCACATAAATTTATATGTTGGTGGCGCCATCGGGTGGACACCAATGCACAATACAAAAAAGAATAGTGTATAAGACATATATGTAATACTCCTATATTGCTAATTCCTATAAGTGGAGGGGTAGAGAACTAAGTGAAATAGAATATATCTCTAACTCACTTCTACTCCATGTTCTGCGCAGCTGCGATAGTAATGTTCTACGCAAGTGCCAGATGTTGACTTGCGCAGAAAGCTCTGATGTGATGGAGATAGAAAGAGACACCATTATCGTCGGCACCGTACAAAAGTAGCCATATTTCAGACCATATATGTAGTACTCCTATATTGCTAAGTCCTATAAGTGGAGGGGTTAAGAACTAAGAGAAACAGAATATATCTCTAGCTCACTTCTGCACCATGTTCTGCGCAACTGCGATAGTAATGTTCTACGCAAGTGCCAGATGTTGACTTGTGCAGAAAGTTCTGATGTCATGGAGATAGAAAGAGACACCATTATCGTCGGCACCGTACAAAAGTAGCCATATTTCAGACCCTTTTAGCAATATAGGAGTATTACATATATGGTATAAGAGTAGGCCCCAGGGTTACGTAAATAAAAAATACTATCCATTTTTGTATCGTGCATTGGTGTTCCCACGATGGCGCCACCTAACGTATATTTTTATGTGAGCGGGCCCATTTTGAAAATTAAAAGCGATTGACCTGACAGGTTTAGATACATTTACGGAATAATAATTAATTAATTAATTTTTTTTTCTGGGGGAGGACGTTGATCTATACGAACTTATTTCTTTCTACTTAAAAATGGACACAGGGGATAGATCGTCACCCGATAGTGTGAGTTTTTATTGTACTACATTATCCTTACTTTTAATACAAATTTGAAGTAATGTTGGTGTAATGATGTATTCGAAACACTAATTAGAATCTCACATGTATTCAATTTATGATTTTGTTATCAGCTATCTGAATACGAGATCGAAATCGCCCGTCTAATGGATTCGCATCATGTTGATGTGCCGGCCATTGGCCAACAAAACATGCGTAAGTAATGAAAAAAAAGCATATCGACAGGGTGGCGACAATTCAGCTGAAATAAAATTCCATAAATTTAACACAAACAAAAGTTTGATATTAACTGAGCTCTTTAGACAGAATCAAAATAAAGTAAAGTGGAGCGCTGATGGCTCGGCACGAGAGAAGGGGGGAATATATATCCATTACCTTGTTTTTTGTGCGATTATTTACGAAGTTTCACCAAATATATACATGCGATTACTACCGAATTTCGAGAATAGCTCAGCTTAAAACTAATTAATACAAAGAATTAAAAACACGCGTTTTCGATATAGATCCGCATCATTCACAGACATTTACAGGAGTTTTCAAAACTGACAAAATTCCATGACTATTCCCGGTTTTGCAAGTATGTCGCCACCCTAGTGAACCGTTTTCGTCGCATAATTGTAGTATAGCATTACAAATATGTGCGTGCATTTTCAGAAGCAATACAAGTACTGCAGGAGGTGGCTGCAGTACCGGAGGTGGCTGCAGCATTACAAATGCAGCCGCAACAGCATCAGGGTATAGTTAAACAGTTTATTTACGTACTTTCTGACATAGATCATATCAACATTATTAGATGGAATTTTACCATCACATGCGTATTCTATTTATCAATATTAACATATCAAAGAATATGACAGTTTCATATAAATAATCTGAATGGGAAGTCATTTTAATTTGATAATTCATCTAATCACGTGTTCGCAATATACCCAGTAGTCGAAGTACCCGCAGCTGTTCCTCAACGGGGACCAGTAGTTGGTGAGGGGGTTGTGCCACCGGGGCTGGAGGTGGTGCCAGTCAATGGTACTGTACAAAATGATTATTTATATTCTTCCTTCTACTGGCTGTCCAAAACTTGTTACTCAAGTAATTAAATCATCTGCATAGGTATCCGCACCAACTGTAACATGATGAAACTTCTTTCTTTATAATGTATCCTTTTCTATTTTTATATGGTTTTCCATGTGTTTGATATAATCAATCTACTTTATTTGAAGAATATTTAATGCAATACCTTCACTTGCAATATTTCAGATCGTGCAAGGCATCAACGTGCCGGTCAACGCTGGCGCCAACGCCAGCAGCGCCAGCACCAGAGCCTGGTGGCGTTGTTGTATACGATGGCCAGCCCTTGGCGTGGGGCGGGACGCAGGGGCAGAAACAGAGGCAGGGGTGGCGGCGGCGGCGGTGGCCGTGACCCTGTTCAGAGATAATACTATGATATTCCTATGGCTATGGCCCTGTTTAGAGATATAACTATTATATTTCTATGATATATATATATATATATATATATATATATATATATATATATATATATATATATATATATATATATATATATATATATATATATATATATATATATATATATATATATATATATATATATATATATATATATACATATATATATATATATATATATATATATATATATATATATATATATATATATATATATATATATATATATATATATATATATATATATTGTAACGTGGCAAAACGTTATGACCTCCTCCTAGTGGTGTTGCGAACCTTATTTATTAGTCTTGGTTCTCTAGTAGATTTTCTTAGTTATTAATTATTAATTGTCAAGTTGGGTGATTATTATTTTGTTTTGAGAGTAGAGTCACGCGGTAAAAATTTGTACAAAATACGCCAGGTAGCGGGCGGTAATTCGCGACCTTTTTCTTTTTTTCTTTTTTTCAATAAACTTCTTTTGTTAAAATATCAAATTCGAGGTTGTGTCTTTATTCTTCGCCCCCACCACATCCCTCTACCTTTAAGTCTAGTTAGTTTCGGGAAGAGAGCGAGAGAGAGGACTCCGCGGTTGGAGTCTGGCGCCCAGCAACCCCTAGGAGCGACGTGGGAGCCAGGTTTGTTTCGGACTAATTTCTCTGGGTCGCCCGAACTTAGGGAAATTACCGTTACAATATATATATATATATATATATATATATATATATATATATATATATATATATATATATATATATATATATATATATATATATATATATATATATATATATATATATATATATATATATATATATATATATATATATATATATATATATATATATATATATATATATATATATATATATATATATATATATATATATATATATATATATATATACATATACATATACATATATACATATATATATACAAAAACAACAAATGTTATCTCTCAAATATTGAAATGAACCGAATTCGGAAAAAACGGCTTTACTATTCCAATGTTGAAAAGGTACTAGCACGAAACCGTGCCAATTATTTTGCTAGAATCAAAGTTGACGTTGCGAAAAAAATTAGTCTGAAATATCGACGCATTCGCATGGTAAGCACTGTAACATCGCTACAGTCGAAAGAAAAATATATCGTACAAATTTTGCCAAAAATTAGAGAACCGTCTGAAACAGAAAGAAGAATCAAAGCGGAATCAATCATAAAATGGTGTATTTATGACCGGAATTCCAAGATCACCATAATAAGGAAAACTTTAGAGACTATCAAGAAGAAGGCAGAAGTCTACTTAACAAAGGCTGCTGAATGTTCCAATTACGATACTGAAGATCGACTTACCGCGCTGTGTGGTTATTCAAAACACACCACTTCTGCTGAAGCTTATTTTTCGGAAGGAACGTATGACAATGTGCGATTTTCTGAACCAATCGTCACAATTCAGTGGGGCAAGCTATTAACATTTTGCCTGTACTAAACCAAGCAAAAACAAGTGGAAAGAGCCGAAACAAAAATTGGATTTGCGGCGACATGTGCAAAACAAATAATTTAATGTTGGTGAACGAGTATATAGTGGATTTTTTTTACTCATTTTAATAACTGTCACATTTTCCACAATAACTGTAATAAGTTCAGACACTGATTTATATAGATAGGATTATAAACATTTTATTACAGTACATTCGAATCCAGACAATAGCAGGTAGATACATATACCAGCAATAAGACTTTGAGAAAACTGCAAGATATCAACACTGGAATGCTGCCATGCTCCATATAATTATTGGCTTCGATCTTTGTTGTCAAATTAGATACTGAATTCTTTAAACAATTCTATGCTAGTTACCTTCTGTTATAAGAAACATAAGTATTCATATAAACGAAGGTAATTTATTCCCGACCCTCAGTTATACATGTTATTATTGGTGGATATTGCTGTGTAAATATACTTACCAGTTAGGGTTGTGTGGGATTCGTAGAAAGATTAGACGGTCGATTAGAGAATTTCATCTGCGATCTTTTATACAATGGTATCGAGCCATTTATCCAAATAAAAATGTTGTAAAGACAAGCGTACTTTGCTTGGTTAGGCATGGTTCTGGCTATGCGGGGTTTCCCCTTCACGCAACGGGCTATACTCTACTCTCTTTATCTGTCTCTCTTTCTCGATTCCGAAGGAAATATATTGATGACTAGCTAGACTCTGTCAAACTTCAGTTCGTTGACCGCTAGGTTCGCGACGACATTTCACGATCGCAGCGATCCTGGCGGTGATGTCTCACTGTATTGCGTTATGGAAGGTTATTCCATAATTCAGGCGACGTTTTCTTCTTTTAACAAAATCATATAGCCAATCAGATTACACGATGAAACCAGCAGGATAAATTTTGTCCAGAGAGTGAAACAGAAAAGAAAAACCAGCGCTGTAACGTGGCTGATTGTTGAACCACAAAAACATTTGTCATCTGTTGTTCCGTAGATTCAATATTAGTGTGACAGATTTGTAATTGACAAGCAGAGTTTCGTGTTTTATTATTATATTACAAATACGTATGCTATTGCATATTATATTACACGCGACGGGTGAATTGAGTTTGCTTTATTTAGTTCGTCAAATAAAGGGGTATTTGTAAAATCATTCGGTATAATTAACTTAGACAGGTTAGGTAGGTTAGGTAAGTTTATCTTCTATCTCAATAATTATTTCGATTTTGTTTCGAAAGACAGCTGCTGTGCGCTATATTGCAAACGGCTACTTGTGACCGCATTGCGAAAGGCAGCTTAGCGCCGTAGAATCTGAGGGCAGCTGTGCGCCTGTAAATTTGAGATAGAAGACGTGTGTCAGCATTTCATTTAGCCATACAACATAAAGAGATACCGATTTTGGCAGATAGGTGGATGAATATGATTAGATCTGAACAATGGTTGTATGATGATCATATTGATCATTTTGCGTTGCTGGTTCAACGCTACTCAAAATATGCTCCACAGGAATGATGGCGAGTGCAATTGCCAGACACAATAGAACCAGTGTTGCCGAATGTCAAACACGTTCAAATTCTGCACAGCGGAGAGTATGACATCGAGAGGCATTGGGTGTGCAGTTATTTCGATGGCAAATCAATATTTATTTATGATTCGTTGAATTCGAAAGTACTTCACAAACACCATAAAACATATTTGCAGAAACTGTTTCCATTCTATCAGTTTGACATTATGACGCTATAAAGCATCATAAAATAATTAGAAACGATATCTCTTAAAGACATCGTAAGTACCAAAGCATACGATATAAGTTTACATGAGTATTCTTAGAGTCAGCGTTAGTCGGAATAACTATAACCAATATTATTACTAAACAATAATTAAATTATTTAAAAGTATGCACACGGAATTTTAGATAAATATGTCTAGTTTATTTATCCGAAGTAAATTTGGAACAATCGTCAATATTCTTAAAAGTGGACATCATAGAAGCCCATAGAAGCTTTATGGTAAAAAAAAACAAAGTAGTCCGATTTCGCAAAACTTGGTGTCAAAATGTTCGGGATAAAAAACTGGAACGAAAAGTCTAATACAATTCCTACAGTAGCCTAATAACCTCAATTTTAGACACCATAGAAACCTATAGAACTTCAAAGATTAGCAGGGGATTATCTCCAAACGATATATAAACGGCGACACGCCAGGCATTTGGGCATTCATCGAGTTGACATTCGACAGTCAATATATTCAAAATCATAATCAGCAAAATATAACTTGTACAAAATTACGATCTGTAAGAAACAAAATATATTTCTACTTAAGATTTTATTACCCACATATTCATTACTAATAGCTATCATTTATTCATCAGAGCATATAATAACAATTTCAGAATTATACATGAAACAAATCTTGATTCTTTAGGCGATTTTGCTAGACTATTGCAGTTTGGAATCGTTCCCTAAAGGATTTCAAGTAACACATACATTAAACAAAATCTTGATTCTTTGGGCGATTTTGCTAGACTATTACAGTTTGGAATCGATTCCCAAGGGACTTCAAGTAACAATTGCATACAACACAAAATCTTGATTCTTTGGGCGATTTTGCCAGACTATTGCAGTTTGGAATCGCTTTCCAAGGAACTTCGAGTAACAATTACACACAACAAACAAAATCTTGATTCTTTGGGCGACTTTGCTAGACTATTGCAGTTTGCAATCGATTCCTAAAGAATTTCAAGTAACAATTAATAGACACCAAAGCCTTGATTCTATGGGCGATTTTCAGGCTACTGCAGCTTGCGATCGTTTCCTATAGGATTTCAAGCAACAATTCGCATACTACGATCTCACGGGCAGTTTGTGGTGCCACTGCGGTATACGACTGATTCCTGTGCGAATTTGTAAACAAAACACACACACAAAGATATAGAAGTAACGCTCGAGTCGGCCAAACACAAAACAAAACGAGCAGCTGGCGAAGAGGCCTTGATAAGGACGTTACAACATGAATCCCGTAAAGTTTCCCATTGTTCAACGGCAACCAAACGGGTTCGACTGTGGAGTCTTCGCCATAGCGTTTGCGATTTCGATCATAAATGGATACAAACCAGATAAGATTACGTATGACGTCTCTCGCATGCGTGGACATCTATTCACAATGTTCCAAAATAAAGTCATCAAAGATTTTCCGTGCATTACGATAATGCAAACTAAATGTGTTGAAAAGAAATTAGCTTCGAACAAACGTCAAGTTGACTGTGAGAATTTCAATAACTCACACGATTTGCAACGTGGTTTAAAAAAAAAAAGGGCTGCAGTCATTGGAAATTCACAAAAATTAGAACTAAAACAAATATCTGGCAAAAGCGTTGAAAACCTTTCACAGCCGCGAGTTATGAAACAGCTAACCAATGTAAAAGCGTCACCCACGTGCAGCTTCCTGTCTACGCGTCAAAAAGCGCCTAGATTTAAGAATAATAATGTAAAAATTGAATCAGCAGAACGTATGTTAGTTAATTCTTGTAAAGAACATTGTACAAAAAATAGTAAAAGTAAACCGCTGACGGAAGATTCGGCAAAAGAGTTTTTAGTTAGCACTGAAAATCAAATCGTTGAGGCTAACAAAAAAGGTCAAGAAGCCAAGTGTTCATCACAAACTAAAGCTATAATATCGGAAAACATAACAGAGCCGCCTGTGGTAAAACGAAAAAGGTGTGAGCGGCGTGATGCTAGACCGACTTTAGACGAAAAATCGAAGGATATTCTTACATCTGGCAGATGGTTATCTGATCTTCATATGGATCAATTTATATATCTTGTAAAAAGCTGCTCAGAATATCGACCTCAGGAATCGTGGCGAGTACAAATGCCAGATACTATTAAATCCGTTTCTGAAAACACAAAACACGTGCAAATACTGCATAGCGGTGTTACGGCAGGTGCGAAACACTGGGTATGTAGTTATTTTGACACCAAATCAATATTCATATACGACTCCTTAAACTCAAAACGACTTCACAAGCATCATGAAATCTATTTAAGAAGCCTCTTCCCATTTTACCAGTTTGAATCGAAACAAATCAAATTCCCAATAGTCCAGCAGCAACCTAACGGATGTGACTGTGGGGTATTTGCAATTGCTTTCGCAATTTCGGTTATTAACGGATACAAGCCGCAAAACGTCACATACGACGTCACTAAAATGCGAACCCATTTACTTAAAATCTTCGAAAGTAATGTAATGGAACGTTTTCCAATCGTTGCTCCAAAAAGAAGGGCTGCTTCTCAGATATGTGTAGCGCAGCAGACCGTAAAAAAAATGATTCGTGAGCAGCCTAACACGAATGTTCAATTAGTCGATAACTCTATAACAAAAACTCCCGTTCGACAAATCCGCGAAGATGAAAGCGTGAATCCTGCGAGTAATCCAGAATTAACACCAACTAATAAGAAACGTCTAGACATAAAGGAACATTGCGTAAAACCGTGCCAATTATTTTGCTAGAATCAAAGTTGATGTTGATCAACAAAGGCTGCTGAATGTTCCAATTACGATACTGAAGATCGACTTTCCGCGCTGTGTGGTTATTCAAAACACACCACTTCTGCTGAAGCTTATTTTTCGGAAGGAACGTATGACAATGTGCGATTTTCTGAACCAATCGTCACAAATTCAGTGGGGCAAGCTATGAACATTTTGCCTGTACTAAAACAAGCAAAAACAAGTGGAAAGAGCCAAAACAAAAATTGGATTTGCGGCGACATGTGCAAAACAAATAATTTAATGTTGGTGAACGAATATATTAATTTGCTGAAAATTATATCCACGTGTACGCTGAAGAATATGAAGAAATTCGTAACTCGATTGGCTTGTACTGTCAAACAGACAGACGTCAAGCAAGGTCATTCACAAGTTTGTTACATGGGTGATCCTACTTGCAAATCAATTTTTTTAGCTGTTCAAATTTTAGCGGCACATTTTCCATTGGCGCGGTACGTACGCAGACTCGTATACGAAATATGGAATTGTTATACGAAGATCACTGCTATCGATAAAGCCTTAGTCGATGGCGATCTTGAGATACTAGAACAAGTCTCAGGAATAGCGCAGCAAAAAGCAAATGCTATCGCCAATGATATTGTACATCAAATTGATTTGACCGAGGAAAGCATTATATGCCAGTACTCTGGCGCTTTCAAAGCTTTGACGAAACGTTCCACGGATCATCCCCGTTACGTGTGCGTATCGTGTGAAAAACTGTGCTTCAAAAGAGATGTGACAAACATTGAAAAATTCAGAAATCCAATAACAGGGCAACTCTGGATGGATTTGATGGCACATACTCGAGCAAAAGATATTGATTATGTTTGCAACTATTGTCTCCCTGAACTCTGTAAAAACATTATGCCGCCTAAATGTATATTGAATAAACTTACTACTGATCCAGTGCCGTAAGTAATATCATCCTTGAACGATTACGAGCGCATTTTAATTCAGAGAGCTAAAGCATTCCAAATCGTTCTAAAAATGGGTACCGTTGCTAATAAGAATCTACCTCACAGAGAGATGGTACGAAAAGTTAAGGGAAGGACGTTTCATTTACCTTTACCGATGGAAGAAACTTTGAAAAAAATTTGTCCACCAACGGACCCGATAAACGTCAATCATGAGCTGCATATTATGGTACGTAGTATTCCAACTAAATCTAAATTAGTATGGGAAACTTTGGTTGATGTAAAGAAAGTATGGAATGCATTAATATGGCTTAAGGAAAATAATCCTATGTACTCGAAAATCGTGCTACCAACTTCTGCGGATATTCTTTTGCGTGACATTCAAGAAGTTGAATTTCAAATAAAGGATGCAGCAATAGAAAATGAAAATGATATTCCACCGGAAATCGAAATTCCGGACAAAATCGACGAGAACGAGCATAAAGCATTATTGACTCAGGTTTCAGAATCTGACGTGTTGTACGAACAATTCACAGTGCATCCGATGTATGAGGAGAGGCCAAATGAAACTGCGACTGACCTTTATCAAATGCTCAAAATCCACGACGTGCCGTTGGATAATCGTCTGAAAAGTCTAGATTTGCAGTACTTTCCGCATTTGTACCCACATGGTTGCAACGGACAGCAGGAAGATAGGTCGACACGACTCACTCATTTCGAATTTATCAAGTCGAAACTAATGTCGAAAGATCAGCAATTCAGGCTGGATCCGCAATACAGTTTTTACTTATTGAACGACGCTAACAATCGTCAATTGAGTAGTGGCATTTATCAAAAATTAACTGTAATCAATCCTCGTGAGCGGGAAACTGCTTCCAGTTACTTAGAAAAAATGTCGAAAAACGAATTGGAAAGAAATTTAAATTCTATATTCTCAAGGCTGCGCAATACACAACAATATTGGAGCCGGCCAAGGAATGATGTGTCTTGCATGATACATAATTACGGGCCGGCGACGTGGTTTCTTACCCTAAGTCCAAGCGAATGGTTATGGTCCGACCTTACCGAATACCTTCGAGAGGTAGGAGGACCTTCAGCAGCTAAGATGTCTGTCAGTCAATTGATCAGTGCTGATCCAGTGTCTACATCCAGGTTTGTAGAAAATAAGTTTCGAGCTATGCTTGATTTCATATGTTCGCAAGATAACCCCATTGGGTAACGCATTACTTTTGGAGGCGCGAGTACCAAGGTAGAGGCACGTAACATTTTCATTTATTAGTCTGGATAAAAGATGCTCCGATTATCGGACAATCTTCTAATGAAGAAGTAGCAAGCTTTATTCTCAAATATGTCACTTGCAAGATGCCATCGAATAATGTTTCACCAAATTTGTATCGTCGTGTTAATACACATCAGCGGCACAAACATAATTCTTACTGTTTACGGACTAAGAAAACTAAAAAATTTACTTTGACCAAAGTGTGTCGTTTCGGATTTTCACGCCCTGTTACGAATGACTTCTTAATGAGAGATGTGCTATTTCAATTGCTGGTCGTCGAAAACTAAAGTCTAAAAGCAGGCTGTACGATCTTCCACGTACTGAACAAGAGGCAAATATCAACGATTATAATCCGACAATTCTTACTGCTTGGGAAGGCAACATGGATATACAGTTCATCGGTGAAAAATCGACTCTGCTGAATTGGTATTGCACAAAGTGCGTGTCAAAAGCGGAGAAAAGCAATGTAGATACAACTTTTGAAGATATAAATTCGACAAAATCTCTGTGTAGTCGATTATGGAATTTTGCATTACGCATGTTGAATCACAGAAAATGTGGCGCTCTAGAGGCGGCTGACACTCTGTTAGGAATTGCATTGTATGGCACAGACCCACAAGCGACCATCAAGTGGATTGATGTGAACATGATTAGAAGTAGAAAAGTTAAAACTCGCAAGAAAATAGAAGCTTTGGACGCAGATTCGACGGACATATTTTGTGATTCGTTAGTCGATACACATTATCCCGCTCGTCCAGAAGAATTAGAATCCGTCAACCTATACGATTTCGCGAAATGGTACGAAGTAACGAAAGCTGAGCCTAAAGCGCAAGGGGTTGAGTATTATCAAATAGGTAAGGCACTGTTCTTGAAAAAGCGGAAACGCGGGTGTCTCATCAATCATTATAAGAATAACGTTCAGAATCAACCTGAACGATATTTCTACGCACTGCTGTTACTCTTCAAACCGTGGAGAGATGTTGATGAGCTTAAAAATGGATGTGATACTTACACAGAATCATTCCAGTCGATACAATCGCAGCTTGAGCAGGCGCTAGAGTATCATGAGCGCATAACCGAGGTTCGAAAAGGTCTGGAGCATGTCAAAGAGTTAATCGAGATACATACGATGAAAACAGATCAATCGCAGAATAGCGATATTTCGGAAACGATACCATTAGGCTGTGAGCCTATCGAAGCTGAAGGAGCGATGAAGGAGTTTCAGCAAGGAGCTGAAAAAGTAGAGGCTGTCGATGTTTCGCAAATGATAACAGAATTGAACGCAGATCAGAAAAGAATCTTTGATAAAGTTACGGGTAATGTAATTTCAAACGATATTTTACGACTTTACGTCAGTGGAGAGGGTGGAACTGGTAAGAGTTTTCTGATCAAAACCATCAGGTGTTGGATTAAGCAGCACGCTGGCTTGGATACCGCGGTCGCCGCACCAACCGGAATAGCAGCGTTCAATATTGATGGTCTTACTGTTCACAGACTGTTCCAATTGCCTGTTGAACACGGCATCACTCCAAAGTACAAACAACTGTCTGACGCGGTTTTGAAAACTATACGGGATCAACTTAAAAATGTTGCGCTGATTATCATCGACGAGGTTTCCATGATATCCAATGTTACTTTTATGTATATACATCTTCGCCTGGTGGAAATTTTTAATACGTCTGATTGTGAAGATGGTTGGTTTGGAAAAAAACATATTCTACTTTTCGGCGATTTATTACAACTGCCGCCTGTCCATGAAGAACCAGCGTTCACAGAACTGTCTAGTACAGAGACCTGCAAGCTCATAGGCTCAATAGGAAGCATTGACCTGTGGTGCAATTTATTCAGTTACGATGAATTAACAATCAACATGCAACAAAATCAATCGTACCGTGAGATACTCTCAAGAATACGTCTTGGGATTGTCACTGATACAAACACAAAAATGTTAGTATCGAGGAAAATCCATTTCACACCGACACAATTCAGTGATAGGATACGTGAACTATGTGATTATATAAATAACCTACCTAACGACGCCGTTTGTCTACTTCCAACTTGTCACATGTGTGATGTTCTCAATGCAGCAATGTTGAGCGAAATTAAATCTGAAGAAATACATCTGTTAGCACACGATACTGTAGATTCTCCTCCGTTTTTAAAGAAAAAGGTACAGACGATCTTGAATAAAGGTGATGAGGACAGTTCTCGAACTGCCGGTCTTGCGAAAATAATCACTATAAAAATTGGTGCAAAGATAATGATCAGACGAAATATCGATGTAATGTTAGATCTCGTTAATGGTACGATTGGTAAAATAACGTCAAAATCTAATGCTATTGATACTAATGATGTAGAATCAGTAAAAATAATTTTAGCGACGGGAGTCGAACATGTTATAGAACGTGTTGGGGTTAAGTTTGAGCCGATGGACGGAGCCTTTGTCATCCGAAAACAATTTCCGTTCTGTCTCAGTTATGGAATAACAATACATAAAAGCCAAGGCCTCAGTTTGAATAACGCCGTCATCGATGCGGACAATTCTATATTTACTTGCGGACAAGTGTACGTTGCCCTGTCACGAGTAACTTCATTAGAAGGTCTACATTTGATCAATTACGATCCCCATTCTGTATTAGCGGATGAATCTGCTATTATAAAGTATAATCGGTTGAGAAAAAAGTATCGGCCGGATCTTGTGATGATGACGGTTACGCGGCTACGGCCGAGAAAAGTGCAAGACTGTAGATGGTCGCTGCAGAAAAATGTATCTACATGTCAGGTACCAATTGAGGAAAAAATTTCCGATAAGTTGTGGCGAATAAAAGGCCTTCAGAGCACTGATCATGTTTCATGCTATGCTAACGCTACAATTCAGTGCACGTTTTACTGTAATCCAATTAGAGACTGTCTGTTACGTCAAAAACATACAGATGTTATGAGAATGTTAATTGACCGTTACGCGAACATCGAAATTCCAGTAAATGTTTTATCCGCTAGAAGACTTGCAGGTGAACAATTCACTTTAAATGTTCGGCAAGATGCGTCAGAATTCTTGAACAGTCTCATTTCGAAATGCAATGATCTCAAGACGGAGATTGAACATCAGTTGACCTCACGAGTCTGTTGCAAAGATTGTGGTTATACTAACACCTCTGTCGAATCCAGTAACATATCGTTACTGGCGTTGCCCACACCTGGCAAGAAGACACATAACTTGTCAGACATTATTAAGCAGAATTTTTCATGCTGGAAATCTATTGATGGATCGTGCTACAATTGTAAATCGAGCAATATGCTCATTAATACCGAGATTTCATCAGCAAATGCCTGTCTTATCATTCAGCTTCTGTTAACTAAAATGGTAAATGACGAAGTGACGAAAATTACCAATTATAATATAAAAGGTGTACCTACGAACAAAATTTCGATTTGTACGAAGACTTATAAAGTTCATAGTGCAATATTTCACCATGGCCCGAGTACCGAAAAGGGGCATTACACCAACATGCTGCGAGACGGCACTTCGGCGTGGGTGCACGTTGACGATGATACAATTATAAATAAAAACTGGCCCCGAGATGCCAAAGATGCATACGCATTCTTCTTACATCAAACTTGAGCACAGTATAATAATTATTCGAAAATAATGGTAAAGAGCGTTTAAGGATGAACGCCGCAATCAGTATTAATCATACATACAATATCTGACCCCGCGTGTTAATAACTTCGCCATTGCCGGTCCCAAGCCCAGATGAAGAAGGAGGAGGGTTGCACGCAGGGTCATATGTCATGTCATATTTTAACAAATAATACGCCAAGTGCAGGATAGCAACATATCAATTGTCTTATAATCAAGACACACGAGATCATTCAATAAGAGTATGAGACATTCGTGGATCGTAGCAGAGTGTCAGTTCTATGGTAGTGGTGTATTGACGATATTCTAAATTACCTTTGCGAAATGCATGTTACAACAATAATATACAACATCTATTACAGTTGATATTTCAGACATCGATAACAATACAACTTCATTAGTAAAACACTTTCAATACAACTCATAGTTCGATTTATAGAAATGAATTATGTTTTGAAAAATAACATATATTTAACAGAGACCGTCAAGAAAATCAAAGCGTGTACAAAAAGTAATGAAATCCCCCAAAAGCACCTCGGGTGCAAAAACCTGACGCCAAGTACATTAAAACGTAGTAACTATCAACAAAAATTTGTTAACAAAATATTCGATGAAGTAGCATTTGATCTACAAAAGTATTGAAATCAATGGACGTTGCCAAGTACAATCAAATTTGCTCATAATTAATTTATGAATGTGACCTAGTCTTAGTTTTCGATAGGTATTCACATCTTAATATACATAACATGCGTAACACGTAATAACATGCAACATACGTAGGCATGAGAAAAGATCAGTTAAAATTCAAATTACGAAAAAAGATGAAAAAAAAATTTGGAGGTAGTGGTACTTGGCGGGCATTTTTGTAAAAAGTACAAGAAACTATAAATTGAACTATTTCAATATTCTTATAATAACTTCAACATCAGCCCGCCAAGTACCACGTAGTCCAAATTTTTTTTTCATTTTTTTTCGTAATTTTAATTTTAACTGATCTTTTCTCATGCCTACGTATGTTGCATGTTATTACGTGTTACGCATGTTATGTATATTAAGAAGTGAATACAGATGATGTGCAAATTTTCTAAATTGTTTAAAAAAAAAGAATGCTTCACAAATGTAGATTCCTGTTTATTACGACAAAATACCATTTAAAGATCTAAATTGGCGATATCTCTAAAGACGCCACTATTTTCCCTGACCAAAAATTTGCTGAGATATCTTTTACCCAACTATAACGTATATGTAAACTGTTTAGTCGGGGAAAAAAGAGATATCGCTATTTCAGATCTTTAAGGACCCCTCACAAACCTTATGGAAAGAAAGTTCAAATAAATTGTATCAGTCTTGAATCTATAATTGTGACATCCGTTTCCTCATAACTTGAAATACAACCATAGCCGAAACTTGTGCCTATAAGAACTTTTGATCAAAAAAACAAAAGCTAGAACATCCTGCAATTCTAGGAAATTCGACTGAGAACCAATTTCCATAAGGCTTGTGAGGAGTCTTTTACATTTGTGCAGTATTCTTTTTTTGAACAATCCAGAATATTTCCCACGCAAAACTCTTACAACTCAAATCAATTAGATGCATCTTAGAAGCTGAATGACAACTCTTAAGATACGTATTATCCGCTACGGTATCAGAGTTGGGATCGCTCTGACCGGAGGTTCATTCCAAGTGGTGCGCCCGATGCGAAATCTCGCTTGGCAGCAAAGATAGAATTGGTGAGCTCTGAAGACTGCCTGGGTTAAGGCAAAACGCCTGATTGTATCTTCGATGACTCTTTTATCAGTGTAAAAGAGGTATTTCCAGAACTCGATGTACTTGCATGAATAATCCAGACCCTGACCGATCTTGGCATATTTTATGATCCATGGATGAAAGTAGACGAAGTACCAAGACACAAAATTTACATTCATTCCTGGACTAGTTCAAAAATTTACTAAGGTAAAAGCCCCCATTATTGACACTGTAAGAGTGACGGTGACCGTTTGAATTTTTTAATCGTATTTAAATTAATCTGACTAATTTTTTTTTTTGTATTAGACACTTTTTTTGATTCATCAACTTGTGTATTTTAATTTTTATACTTAAATAGTCGCTAATTAAATGACAAAGATATTAATATGAAATCAGCAACTCAAGTGTAGGTATTATTGACAGGGTAAAATGGTATCAGAGCCAACTATTGACATACCATAGACCCCATTATTGACAGGTCTAATGCGCATGCGCATGAATTTAATGAAAAGGAATTGAAATAACATAAATTATGAAATACAGATTGTTAATAGATATTATAATTAAAATCAGCAAATTATATAGTTGAATACAATAGGTAAATTAGTAATAATGGAAAAATGTAATCAAGACGCAGTTTTCTTTTTCTTTATTTTGATTTCTGCTTCTTTCTGAGCTTTCTTTTCCACCCTTTCTTGTTTCCTCTTTTCAGCCACTTTTTTTCTTTCTTCTGCAGCTTCTTGACGTTTTTTCTCTCTTTCAGCTGTCTCTAGTTCTTTCTGCTCTTTCTCCTTCTGTTTTTGGATGTGATAAGTTTTCCATTTTTCGGATGTCGCAGCAGAAGGAATTTTTTGTTTGGGTTTCCGATTTCTTTTTTTATTACAGGCTTCTCTTTTGGGCCAAAATAAAGCAGACTTAAACGGCGATGGTACGTCTTCCGGAATAATTTAGTTCTTCTCGAGAGAATCTGAAAAATATAAATAAATACATAAAAATTTATAAACCCAATGTTGAAATCTACGGTAAAAATTTTTACGAGTCAATCTACACCTGATTTAACGGGAGTTTTATCAGATTCATCCGTAACTTCATGTAGTATGGGCACTTTATCAATCGCAGGCTCCAAAGAAGACAAATTATTACCATCGATTAACAAATTTTCTAAGTCTAAATCATCACCAACGTCAAGTACTAAAATTGGAATATTATCAATATTTTGACCAATAATAACTTCATCGTTACTATTGATGTTATCAACCGTCTCAGCATTATTATTCTCCATATTAGGTGTGATTTTGTTGGGATCAGGAATAGTAGTTGTAGCTTTACGACCTAAAGGAATCAGGATAGTAAAAAAAGTGTGAGAAAGTAGGGTAGGAAAACGAGAATTAAGTAAATAGTTAATTAAACTGAAATATTGAAAATTTACAAAATCGTCTCCTAGCATTCAACCAAAACTTAAACAAGCTAGTGTGTTGAACATCTCCTTGCCAAACTCCTGTAAGCTCCGACTCATAAAACTCAACTAGCAGAATCTCGTCCAGGTCTTTTTCGAAGAGCTCCAAATAATTATTTGTACTTGTACCACATTGGTTTGTTCCATCCAAAGTATTTTTATTATTAGAAGCATCAGTTGGTGGCATAATATTACATTTATTTAGTTTATAATAGTCAATAGCTTCAGCATTCAGAGGAAAAAGACCACACTTTTTAAACCCATTAACAATAATTTTTTTACAGTCAATTTTCTCAACAGCTTCTTTTAAAATAGGCGCACAGTTTTCTCTTTTCATAGATTTACCATCATTATTCAGACGCCATTCCGTAACGCATTCCTTATATTTTGCTTTCAAGGGTTTAAAAAATGCAATATCTGACGGTTGCATAATATGCGTCGCGTTAGGGAACAGTGCAATCAACTCGATTTGCTTCTCGCTGCAGAAATTACTCAACTCCATAGTTAGGTGAGATGAATGTCCATCGATGTACAAAACAACAGGTCGTTGAATGTTATTCTGAGTCAGCCAAGGCTCAAAAACATTCGTAACATATTCGAAGAAAGTTTCACTGGTCATCCAACCATTTTGAGACCTTCCGATAGCCCATGTATCAGGAATATTAGCTGTTATTGAAGAAGGGAGACACTCATAATTAAAAACAACCATCGGTGGTGCTAATTGTCCTGCTGCGTTAGCAACAAACAGCACGGTCAATGATTCTTTGTCATTGTTACCCACATGCTGATAAACACTCTTGCTACCTTTTTGCACTAAAACATAGTCATTCTTTGGATTTAACAAAAATGCAGATTCGTCACCATTAAAAATCCTTTCTGATCCAATATTTTCAAGATTTTTTTTCTTTAAATAAGTTTCATTCTCATCAAACCATCCGCGTACAGCGTGTTCAGTCAAGGATGCTCTGCTATGTGATAAGTTTTGAGCTACTCTTTTTGCAATGCCTGGGTGACGGTTTAAAAATCTTTCATACCATGATCGACCTGGACGACTATTACGAAAACGTGTTTTACGATTAATTTTTTTAGCAAGCTTAGCCACACTGTTTAATAATTGAAATTTTGTGACTGGATGCCCGTAGCTACTGACGTGAAAAATCCAACGGACGAGTTGATTTTCTTCGTCTTCAGTTAAAACTGTCGGAGCACCTTCTTTTTTATTCATCGGTGATTTTCCTGTTACCTTGTATGAAATAGTAGCTCGAGGAATTCCGTATTCTTTGCTGATACTTGCAATAGATCGACCACTTTTTACAGCTTGCAAAGCAGTACACAGTTGCTGAGAGGAATATTTTTTCCTTATTTTCTCAATTTTCCGTTTTTTAGACATGGTCTGCAAAATTAATTAAATAATTTATTATAAGAAATTAATAAAGATCGAATTATGTATCGGAGTTCACGGGGAAAGGTTATTGTTGAGCTGGTTGCAATACTTTAGAAATTTACAAAGTATTTCCACTTACCTTTAAGTATCTTATTACACGGATTAAAATATGAACATGAAATATTATATATTACTTACTAATAAACAACAATACTTATTGCGCTTAAACAATTTTTAGTGTTGATAAAATTGTACGAGACAGCATGAAAACAAATCCGGTGTGTATGTTAAGGAGGTTAAGTTACTTAAAATATTAGACTGTCGCTAGTTGACACATGTTAATTTTTATGTACCTACTATTGACACCCACTATTTTTAAATCATAGTTAAAATTAATCAGTTTAAAAAAATGAATTTGAGATTATTTAGAGTTTAAATAACCCCAAATAATTTTGGATGAAAGGCTTATATCATAATCATATAGAAAAATCCGCAATTATAAATACACTCTCTCTTAGCGAAATTGTTAAGAAATTTCAAATAAACTAGCTATAGTGGTCTACTCAAAAAAAAAATTTTCTTTTTATGGTTTATAATTCATACTCAGGCATAAAATTTTACTTTTTTTCTATTAAAAAATGTTTAAAAAATGATAAAAAGTAATGTTTATTGTGATTTAATCATAAAGTTAATAAAATAATCAGTAAAATAAAACAATATGTCAATAATAGGGGCCCTGTCAATAATAGGGGCTTTTACCTTATACATAATTTAATGCCACCCTTCAATGCGTGATTTTTGTTCAATTTTTTTGTTTTTGTTATTTTTCACTGATTTGAGACTAGTCTCAGATTATTGTTTTGGTTATAACCTAGTCGGAGATATAAATCTTCGAAATTTCACTATTATGTACAAAAGTTCCGATATTAAAATTTACTTCCTAGCGAATACAAATCATAACGACTGTGTGACGTAATTCGTCCATCGGTTATTACAGAGAAGACATATTTCTGATATTTAACACACATATGTCAGTACTTTTCAGTTTCTGTCACCATACTGATATTCGCAACATTCAATTACTCATCGCTTGTGATGAAAGTGATAACTTATCTCATTCTACTAGATCTAAAGTATATTGTCTTTCCCCAAGTGCCTCATACTTTGTTGAGAATAACGATTACCATATACTTATATTGGAGAATTGGATGTCAATATTTGTCATTCATGTCCGATTATCGGGCTCTTATTGTATCCGAAAAATTTGGTAACAGAATTTCTGAACATAATTTCTGTACAATTAAACTTCAAAGTACATACATTAATTCTTACTCAACTTAAATAAACCTTTATTAAGTGTAAAACACACATTCGGTTCCTCGAAACAAATAATCAGTTGATTGAAGTAAAAGTCTACTACACCCAACTATCCAGTTGTTTCAACGGAATATTCTTTGGGGCTACAAAGTTTGTATCAAATTTTATCCGTCGAAAATACCGCGTATTTTTTGTTATAGGTTATTCTCTCTCTCTATCTCTCTTATAGCCATGGACCTAATAAGTATATGGACGGAGCTATACGCTGTGCGGGGTAAAGCCATAAGACTGAAGGGGACTTGTATGGACTCGGAACGTCGACGTTCGACGCAACTCTCTGACTTTACCCACAAGCTTTTGCTGGGTGACGTCAGAGCGTAGCGTCGAACGTCAACGTTCAGAATCCCATTGTAGATTCTAAGGGGCCATGAAGGGGGGCACCTACATTTGGAAGCCACAATCAAGCACTTTTTCATGATTTTTTTTTACAAAGAAACTATACAATGGATCGTTTTGAAATGTTTACTGTTTATTGTGCATATCTTAAGGTTTATAAAAAAAAAATTTATACAATTTTATTTATTGAACCAAAAGTTATATACAAATGAACTCCAGTGCCTTTGCAAATTTCTTCTCCACGGCGTGCAGGATAGTGTCCCATAGAATCATCTGAAACACAAAAGTAAATTTTTTTTGTAAAATTTATGAGTATAGCTTCTATATGAACTAAAAAAATCATTAATTTTTTAAAATAAATAAAAAAAAGTGGCTGTTTAAAAAAAAATGTTGATTTCTTCAACTTTTCTGTTTTAACCAACTTCTTGTTTAAACAGCCACTTTTTAAAAATTTATTTTAATAAATTATTGATTCTTTCAGTTCATATAGAAGCTATACTCATAAATTTTACAAAAAATTTTCACTTTTGTGTTTCAGATGATTCTATGGGACGCTATCCTGCACGCCTTGGAGAAGAAATTTTCAAAGGCACTCGAGTTCATTTTTTTATAACTTTTGGTTCAATTAATAAAAATGGATGAAATTTTTTTTTTTTTAATATATTTATTTATAATATAAGATATGCACAATAAACAGTAAAAATTTCAAAATGATCCATAGCATAGTTACTTTCTAAAAAAAAATCATCCTCGCCAAGTGTACATACATGCGGGTTGCACAATTTGGTATCTAGATGTTTTGACGATAATGTATTATATGGCTTTACAATTGAGTGATTTTCTGTTACTTAGATAATGGTATCACCGAGCCTCTGTTGAAAGATTTAACGATTGGCCTAATTAAAGAGTTACTACCTCACGTTGGTACACGAATGAAGTTTACTATGAAATGGCAGGCTCATTTCAATCGAAATGTTGATAATAAAGAAGCCTCTGATAGTTCTGTGAGTGCTTTTGTATGTAATTAATGTATAATGCTCTGGATCAATTGGATTTGAAACTTAGAAAGACAAAGAAAATATATTTCTTCGAAAAAATCTGTAGTTTCCCGAATCAAAACACATTTGGTTTATACCAAATGAAAGATCCCACTTATCCTTCCGAGATTAGTCAAACTAACTTATGGAATGGTTTAGAATTGTTTCGGTTTTTATATATTTACATATTTTAGCAGTATTCTTCTGATCATGATGACACGTCAAGCGTGTCTTCCGTAGACATAGATGAGGAGCAGGGAAAACAGTTAAAACGACAAAAATGCTTCAATGACGAAAAAACTTACGAGGCCGCTTGCAAAAGTTTACAAAGTTCTTCACGGATAAGATCTCTTCTGAACAGCAACATCGAAGGTAGAGGTATCCTGAGAGGATACAAAAAATCAAAAACTCTCTCCAGAAAATGTCGGCAGACCATAGCAGACATTGTAATTTCAAGTTCTCTGAAAGATCCGCATAGGTACGCACATACATCGCAGCGCATAAATAATGTAGCGAGTGTTTTATAATTCTTCGTGTTTTTAGTGTCTTGCAAAACACAGACTTCCGGCGACTAGCTGAGGAAATAGTCAACTTATTTCCAACAGAAAATATCAAAACGTATAACATTTCACCCATCAAGAAACACTTTTCAAGGACAGATAAATCAATTAGTTCCAGTGGAAAGCTGGTAGATCAATATCGAAACAAATTACGTGATTTCAGGAAGTTGTCCGGCTTGGTAAAGTCAACTGAGCCATGTACCTCAACCACTGCATATGAAGGTATTTTCATACTTGTACAATTTTCAAAAAGTATTCAACTCTCCATAACAATGCTTAATGCTGACCAACAAATGCTTATGGGGTATTCTTGCTCATGAGGTATTCTCGCTCCCCCGGGACACCTTTCTGCGCATGGGTCACCGATTTTGGTGCCATGCAAGATTTTGGTTCTTGGCCAACCCTCAACAACGAAAAGGTCATACACCCTGATATCAATTGGTTTTTTGACTACAGCTTTAGAATCGAAAAACTCCCACCTTTCACGCCGTTATACTCAAAATTGCGAAAAAATAGTCTTCTGATGCCAAAAATCGAAGATACGTACGTTTGCAGATCGTTCAGTGCGCTTGATAACTGTTTTTTTATTTTAATATTTTGGAAATCGAATAACTTCTGAACCAATTAATATCAAGTTGTATGATCTTAGATTTGGTGTTGAGGGTTGGCCAAGAATCAAAATCTTGCGTGGCACCAAAATTGGCGACCCAGGCGCAAAAAATTTCCCGGATGAGCGAGAATTCCTCCGATACTAACGCTAAAACTTTTCTTCATCGACTGTTGATCCCAGATGATATACAAATGCAACAAAGTGTCTCATGGCTACGGCATAATCGAGAGCCATGGAATTCTGTGCGGCAGCACTGGTTAATCACTGCTCCGCTTAGAATTGCTGATACTGGACGCAGTAAGAATGTCTCAGACATTTATGCAAAGTGGCCAGTATTAAAGGATCCCCTGGGTTATACGCTGATTGAAAAAGCTTTCGAAGCGCTAAACGTTTGCCAAAATGTCAACATAATTGATGATTGGATCAAGTTTTTTGACGCGCTTGTCAAATCTACTCCAATGTCAACAACTGGGCGGGCATCTTCCTTATTAGATGACGATAATATCACTGCTGGTATAATACAAACTAGATATTTATTGGAATACAAATACTGCAAAGATATTAGAATGCAAATAATTATTCGTCTGCAATATGTTTTCAGAATGCAAGATTATTGCACAAATACTTCTTCTACCGGTCCTAATTCCACCAAAGGGTAGAATAAGAGTTAAAAAGCAACACTGAAAACCTTCATTGATTGAGTGCGAAGAGACTATTATTCAACATGCAAAGGTAGTTTCCCTCGATAATCATGGAATTCGATTCAGTCTCCATTATATCTACCATTGACAAAGAGCCTCCTGCAGTTACGTGCTGAATTTTGCTGGTGGTCACTTCGTATACATATTTCATTTGATACTTTTGTTACAGATTCCCGGAGATATACAAAGACTGCAGGACGACCGAAGGGAAAAAATGCGACAAATTGGACTGACTATCCGACCATTTATAATTGTTGTAGGCCCTACCGTGGAAAGTATTGTATACATACATTTCCTGATCCTCGAACACTTATATTACACTGCAAAGTCAAGCATTACACCTTGATTAATTCACGGTGCACTTGTCAGCAAGAAAAATGTTTTCGATCATTTCCCAATATTTATGGATTTAATAAACACCTACAATCGAAACACCGTCAAAGTGAAGCTTCACGTTCAATCCCATTTAATCATGATAAGGAAAATATTTTACTGAATCCTGATATCGCACAAGTACCACTCTTTCATTGCCCTGCTTTAAATATTGCAAATAACTGTCAGTGTTTGAATATAAACGAATATCAATTATTGGTTACAAATTGTGCCTCAGTATTTGCAGCTAAACTATATGCTAATAATTCTGTAACACGTGCCCTTGTGCAGGAGATTATTACAGCTGTCAATGAGTTTATCAGTGTCACTTGTATTGAATCTATCAAAAAGAAATATAATTGTATTAAATGTAATAAGAGCAAATCTGCTGTCAACGAAATGCTTGATGTTTTGGCCCAGCCATTTAAAAGTTTACAAACCGAATATCAAAGGTTTAAGTATTTCAAAGCTTCATCATATTTCATCAAACCTGAGGCATTCTCTGTTGGCACATCATTGAATCCAGCTACTGTTAATAATATAAGGCTGTAACGTGGCAAAACGTTGAGACCTCCTCCTAAACAACCTGACGAGCGTACCCAGACCCGAGAGAGTACCGAGTACCGATTCCGCTACTCAAATTCTCACCGCCCTTGCCTCGCGGAGCCATCTTGGTCACCTGGCACGGCTAGCAGCCGACCGGTGGCCAGCCGCGCTCGCAAGACGGGTGGCAAAGGTAAGAATCACTGATAGCGGACAAGGTCCTCAGTCCATCTTCGTACCTCGCGATTATCACTACGTGTGAGAAAGTGAGTGTCAAGTTGTGCTACCCAGAGAGAGAGAGAGAGGGAGAGGGAGAGGGAGAGGGAGAGGGAGAGGGAGAGGGAGAGGGAGAGGGAGAGGGAGAGGGAGAGGGAGAGGGAGAGGGAGAGGGAGAGGGAGAGGGAGAGGGAGAGGGAGAGGGAGAGGGAGAGGGAGAGGGAGAGGGAGAGGGAGAGGGAGAGGGAGAGGGAGAGGGAGAGGGAGAGGGAGAGGGAGAGGGAGAGGGAGAGGGAGAGGGAGAGGGAGAGGGAGAGGGAGAGGGAGAGGGAGAGGGAGAGGGAGAGGGAGAGGGAGAGGGAGAGGGAGAGGGAGAGGGAGAGGGAGAGGGAGAGGGAGAGGGAGAGGGAGAGGGAGAGGGAGAGGGAGAGGGAGAGGGAGAGGGAGAGGGAGAGGGAGAGGGAGAGGGAGAGGGAGAGGGAGAGGGAGAGGGAGAGGGAGAGGGAGAGGGAGAGGGAGAGGGAGAGGGAGAGGGAGAGGGAGAGAGTGCCCCAAAAACAACCTTAAGTCTACCCCGGAATTCTTTGGTGTGTTTCGGATTGGTTTTGCCGTGGAATTTGGTGAAACGACGACCCGGTAAGCGTTACGGACACGTATGTTTCTTCGGAACAGTACCGACGCCGCAGCTTCGCCGAAAACGTCGCCAGTACCAGGTAGGATCTTTCCGAATATCCGAGAAACCTCCCAGTCCCGTCCCGAAACCCCCAACAACCCCCAAGAGAGTAGAGAGTCCCCGAAAACAACCCCAAACCCGAGCGAGAATCCCTGTCCGTTAGACGGCAGAGATTTAAACGTCCCCAGTCCCACGTGATCGGCGAGTTGCGTGTTAGAGTGCCGGTTAAGTCCCCGCTGCGCACCTAACGTCGAGCGAGTCGCGTCCGCCATATTGTTGAGTCGTCTGCTGTCACGCGTCGCAGTGCGCTGCAGCGAGGCAGAGACTCACCAACTCCCCGACACCCAAGCGAGAGAGTGTACCGTCCCCCACCACTCTCCCCGACTCTGCCGCTAGACTCCCGACTACAGCGAGCGAGTCAACACAGATACTCTGTCCCCGAGAGAGTGAGTTGACAGCTGACGGCTGAGCAAGACTTAGATTTAAGTTTTGTTTTGCAAGTAGAGTCATTTCTTTTGTTAATTTGATTATTAATTATTAGTTTTTTGAGATTAGAGTAGAGTCACGTTATTTTATTGTAAGATACGCCAGGTAGCGGGCGGTAATTCGCAACCTTTTTCTTTTTTTCTTTTTTTAAATAAACTTTCTTTTTTAAATATCATAATTCGTACTTCGGTGTCTTTATTCATCGCTCCCACCACATCCCTCTACCCCTAGGTTTAAGCTAGCCGAGAGAGCGAGAGAGAGAGAGGACTCCGTCCCTGGAGTCTGGCGCCCTACATCCCCCAATCCCTCAACGTTGGAGCCAGGGTTGTTTTCGGCCTAATTTTCCTGGGTCGCCCGAACTCAGGGAAATTACCGTTACAAGGCAAATAAATGTAATTAATCTCTATGCACAAATCGTGCCAATGGCCAAAATCTTAAAAAAGTTTCTAGAATTACCGAATGTTTTTGAGACAATAATTTCTTACATGGATGAAGTCAAAACTAGAGACAGCTTAGTTTCCCTTGTACAAGGAACACTGTGGAAAGCAATCGAGGAGAAATTCGAGAGCAAAATAGTTCTGCCTTTGATCGTGTATTTTGATGAGTTTGAGGTAAATAATCCACTTGGTACCCACACAGGAATTAATAAACTGGGCGGTGTATACTATACTATCGCCTCAATTTCTTCGGAATATTGTGGTAGGCTTGAAAATATTTTTCTTGCACAGCTTCACAATTCACAAGATATGTCAGTCTTCGGCAACGAACATAATTTCCATAGGATCATAGAACAAATTATTGATCTTGAAGAAAATGGTATCACAATTCGCATTGACGGGAAGGAGATGCAAGTTTTCTTTGCATTAGCAGTTTTAGCAGGTGACAATCTAGGTCTGCATGATATCCTCGGATTTGTAACAAGTTTCAATGCTAACTATGCATGTAGATTTTGCATTGCACCCAAACAGGTTCTTCAAACTCAGTTATTAGAGGATCCGGAAATGTCACGTACAGAACAAAACTATGCCGAACATTCAGCTAACTGTACTGTTGGTGTAAAAGAACGATGGATATTCAACAAAATACCGTCATATCATGTGACAATTAATAAATACTGCGATGTCATGCATGACAATCTTGAAGGTGTATTTTGCTACGGTATAGCAAAAATCTTAAATCGAACCATAACCGTCCATAAATATTTTTCTTCAACTACACTGAATAATCGTATCCGATATTTCAATTATGGCAGTGCTTTTAAAGAAAATATTCCTCTAGCCATATCTGATGATGCATTAAAGAAAGGGTGTTTAATATTGTCAGCATCGGAAATGTCTACTCTTGTCTGCAATCTTGGATTGATCATAGGTGATCTTGTACCTGAAAATAACAAAGCATGGAAACTGTTCATTATTCTCAGAGAAATACATTGCATCGTGACGGCACCATCACATACAATCGAGACTATTAGTTCATTGAAAACTTTAATTTCTGAACACCATCGCATGTACTTGGAATTGTTCAAAAAACCTTTGAAGCCAAAGCATCATTACTTATTACACTATCCTGGCATTATTGAAAAACTTGGTCCGCTTAAAAACATTTCATACATGAGATTCGAAGCAAACCACAGAGATTTCAAAAATAATGCAAAAGTCGTATATTCTCGTAGAAATATATCACATAGGTACGTTAGCAACAAAACAACAGCTACAATTGACTTACAGACTACTTGCAAATAAGGGTTTTGAGAAACGCTTTGTTTGGGGTGTGTGTCAGGGAAATATGATTCGGAATTTAGATACATTTCAAATATTCCAAAATGTACTACCTCCAGGTATGTTAGATGACGATCGATACCTTTTAGTCTCATGGATTCAAGTTAATGGTACGTGCTATAAGCCAAACATGGTAATTTCATTCGGAGTCGAAAACGGCCTCAGACAATTCGGGAAGATTAAATATATTTTGATGTATGAATATCGCAAAGTAGAATTTATTGTATTGAAGATGGACACGATGGACTTCTCAAAGCATGTATGTACATGCGTTTCAAGTTAAGGACACTGAAGCATGGAAGTTCTTAGCACAGGCGAGTTTGAAAAATCACGTTCCATATAACGTTCATTGCACTGCGGATGGCAAATATCATGTGCCATGTGATTAAAATTGGGTAAAAATAAAAATCATTTCTTGCACTGTAAGAAATTATATATTCTGCTACCTCAAAGATATTTTATGTTGAGTGTATTTTTTTTTAGCATTCTAGTCTTCTCGATGAGAGTTATGAACCGTACTAAAATATAGTATTTTCGAATTTCATGTTTGATAATATTATATGTATATAATATTCTTATGAGTCATATCTTTTCAGAGATTATTATCTTCTATTGGACATTTTACCAAATATATTAGAGATGATTTATTTTGTTTTGTTACATATTTTAGTCTGATGCAAATCAGATACAAGTCAATATTGTTTTAAATTGATTTCACTTTTCAATAGTTTATTGTAGAAGTCACGTTAAATAGCCAGATGATGATATATGTCGAAAGTTTTAATTAACGTACCGGCACTTTGTATTGTTAGAGAGTCGAGACTGACACAAATGCAAACGGAGTTCCTATATTATTTTAAGTTGATTTCTATCTGTACCTTTTATATAATTCACCTGATAATATGTCATTTTGTAGATCATACTTTTGCTTAAACTTTAGGGCCTAGAGTGTTATATACATATACTTGCAAACAGAGTGCTCATATTATTTTAAGTTGATTGCTACCTGTACTTTTCATATAATTGATCTGACAAGATGTAATTTTGCGGTATTATACTTTTGCTTGAAGTTGAGGGCGTGAAGGGTTATATATATTTTTTGTCATGTCAAACACCATACCATGCTGTGCTATTCTCGGGTGCACAATTTTTATTGTTGAACCTTTTTATGTGTATTTCATATGTCCCAGAATTGGTACGTTACAGCTGACACTACTCACTGAATAAAATATTTAGTCATACCAAAGAAATTTCCTGTATTTATTATTCCATTTGTAGTCCCCCTAACATAATCCATGAATAAAACAAAGCCATATTCAGTAAATGGTAGCAATACCTTGGTTGTGGGAATAACATAATTAATAACTTCAAACAGATAAAGTCGGGATTCGATTTCCTACATGATTGTGACACATGAATATGTTTTTGTAGCAAATAATGATTTACTTTGGGTCAACTCATAAGCATTTTGCAGAACAAAATATTCAAGTTTAGGAAATATATGTATCAGAATAGTGAGAGATATAATGTTTGATCCAAATAGATTAGATCTGAATATTCATATCTTCGGAATTATTTATCGCAAAGTAGTAATCTTAATAATCGCTCGTCACAAAAAGCATTAGCGACAAAAAATTTTCAATTTTGGCAAATGATTGGGTATAATTTTATCTCCGATAATGTTACATGAACAAATATCTATGTGAAGGATAATTGAATTTGTGGGAATGGTGATTTTTGTAGAGGGTCATATACCTATAATTTCGCAACAAAAAAACTACAATTTTCGATAAGTAATTGAAAGGATTAGAACGAAAGGGGTATAAGTTGAAGAATCTGAGATTTCAAAAGTCGCCTTTTAAACACCATATAAAACTGTGAAACATCCAGCACTGTACTTATTGCGATATTACAGAATCTGTCAGTCTTACCTTTTTCGTTCTAACCTTTTCAATTATGAATTGTGAATATAATAGATAAAATCTTCGTAAGTAGTAATTTTCCATGAAATGCTAAGAATTTCTGTGAATAATACGAAACGTTCACAGCCAGTTATGTTACAGAGATTGTTTTTTTATAGTTAAGTATAAGAATCAATCAATATACATATGTACCAACCAAAACAATATAGACACAACCAAGTTTCCATGATTTTTAGTAAAATTTTTATAAATTCTTACTACGATTGATAAACATTTACAAAATCACGAACATCATGGATGTTTATAATAGTAGATTGACTACGTCTTCTGTAGACAACGATATATTTCTATCACGATTAAGGAATGTCAAGTAAGGGTTGGAAGTCAGATTTCTACTTCACTGTTGGGCTGAAAAAAAAAAAAACCATTACCACGAGTGTTGAAACATTTTTCCTTATTTCAACATATACCTGAACCAATTATTACATAATTGATTAGTTTCAGGCAATGATAAACGAACAATCATTGAAATTTGATTAAGTCGCATCTAGCTTTCATGGACAAGAAATTTGAATTTTTCTTACAGATATACGAATGGGAACCAATCTATTACGATAGCGGCAAGTCTCTACCTTCAGATATGCCAGAAACTTTGACTGATTACATAAAGTCAACAAACGATTCAACAGTAAGTTATACTTATACTAATTTCAAAGATAAACTATGCCTTAAATAACAATTCAATATTTTTATTCAAGAGTCTGAATATAAAATTTCAAATATTCTTTATGGAATGCACAAGTTTTTCAAAAATGTTGTACTCTATCTCTATCATTGAGAATTTTGATTCACTGAGAAAAATCAAATCTAGCATTACAGAAAATCGAATAGTCTATCTGAGGATCACATGAACGTATAATTGTGTACAAATATATATAGAAGATTTCGCAAATCTAATTGTTATGCTCAACTACGCAGAATTATACATTCGTGCAGGAATCCTCGGATCAACTTTGCCATTCTGTGCTGTAGTGCACTGTCCTCTTAGTGCAATTTTTGTCTTCATTATAGCACTGCGATTCATTCAATTCCGATCCGTGAAGCTTACGAATCGAACATCAAAACTATAAATTCCATAATTTATGTATTTTGTGTCATAACTTGTAGCTAAACACCGTGTGGGTTACTTGCGATGGTCAAAATCCAGCTGATCGAGAGATGATTGGTGATATTGAATACTACCCAAAGATTGCTGGGTTTCCAGGATTTTATTTTCCTTATACAAACATACCTGGTTACCTGAGTCCCTTGGTAGCTGTACACTTTCTTCGGCCTAGAAGTAGTATGACCCTTACATAGTGTATACTGTCCTACTATGGAAGAATGTCCATCTGTCTGGCACATTTTGGAGAAAAATATGGTGGAAACATCATTTGATTTGAGACCAATCTGTTGAGCTAAAAATCTCGAAATCGAAAATTTATCGGTTAGGACATTCTTCTTTACCAGGGCGGCATATTTGTAGTATAATATTTTTCTACGTAACAGAGTTAAGACATTAGAGAGTATTTTATTGCTTTAAATAAGACAAAGACGTACAAAGCTGAAATAACTTCGTTTTGGCGTCGAATTGTACGTATTAAATTTTCCCACTCCCCCGTTTCCGGGAACTGCCATTGTGAAAAGATGGCGTCACAAAAACTGTTTTTTTTTTTTTTTTTCACGAAGAATCGTAGCTTCAATATTGATGAGAAATTTATCGCCTGCATTCAAAACTCGCAAATAGATCGTCGTAGCAAGTAGAAATGAAGATACTGTAGGAATAAGTCAACGTATGGTCATACCGTCAGCAAGTAGGTCACTTCTCTAGGCTGTAGTTCGAAAATATTTAAATCACCGAAAAAATACATAACCTTTCCGATGCAAAATTCAATTACCTTCACTTTTTGGAATGCCTAAGTCTTTTTACGGTAATCCTGCTTAGAACCGAGATATTTCCAAAAAAAAAACATTTATTTTTACGCCATTTTGTCAAAATGGTGGTTGTTTCCGGCAGTATTCCATCTTTGTCCAGCTTAGCAATAATAATGTCTTCTGAGAGCTCTGGCATCTGGTTTAAGAAGTAGTAGAATTCTACAACAATGATAGTCGATTTGAGTTGAGTTGATGAGTTTTGGGTTATGGTTGGGTATTCTAATGCTGAATCTTGAAGCTATATAGCTAAATAACGAAATGGCATGTCAGTTTGGTACTTTTCCTCCGCTTTTTACATAAGTACAAGAATCCGAACAACTGAAAATCAGCAGATATTTCGCGACTTGACCAATTGACCAAGCAATTTTAAAATTTACGAACATGTTTTGAGCACGATGCTAAGTAATGTAATGTAAGCGTCATGCAACTGCAAGTCGATTGGACGAACTTCTAACTACAGGCTACAGATTATTGATTTCAATAAACTCTTTCTGAAGGGGGCATATACACCAAGCAGGATCAAAAAATGTAATTTTTGGGCTTTTTTTCCGGGAAATTATTGCATTCATTGGATCGGGGTCTGCTATAATTGAAAACATTTTGAAAAACTTTCACCTTTTATTTAATTTAAAAAATCAATACCTGGGTGTACCTTCGCCAAAAATCAAAAATGAAATAAAAAAATTAAGTGGATTATAAGAGTAGATTTTTATATCTCTGTTGTATTGTAACCGATTTTAAAAATATTGATTCTACTGGATAAAAATAGTGTATTTTGTCTTGATCGTTGCAATAAATTCTAACGCCTGCAATTTTGTCAGAAATTAAATTTTCAAAATCAGTTACGATACGACAGAGATGTATAAGGATCTATCTCAATAATCCACTTGATTTTTTTATTTCGGTTGATTTTTGGCGAAGGTATACCTGGTACCGATTTTTCAAAAGCTACCTCTTCACGACGCCATAGCTCCGCCGTTGAACGAATGTTTTCAATAAAAGAAATGACCAGAGTTCGTCGCATCGTATGATTTTATCTACAACAGACTCTGATCTGATAATTCTAATAGTTTCCCAGAAAAAAAATCAGGAAACCGGTTGACCTGTGGGCCAACCCGAAAACTTCCCGCTGTGTTAAATACGTTACAATTAATTGATACTATTGTGTTTATAATAAATTAAAGACGGTTATCAGTATAATTGGTTTTCCGTATACGAATCTGTTTTTCTTCAATTTCTATTCTTCGACTAACTTTGAAACTACACGACCGATCGACTCCAAAATCTAATCAGATCTAAGTCTTGATGTGTAACGGGGTTTTCTGTTTCGGGGTCGAATAGTCCGTTAATCTTCGTTTTATTTTTTTTGAAATAAAATGACAGAAGTTTTCAATGATTTTAAAGAATTTTCTTTGCAGGCCAGAGCGCCAGATCTTCCCAGTGAAACTCCCCGGAAGCACTTTCGGGTCTTCTTCCGAATTAATTTATTTAATATCACTAATAAAAATTCTCTACTTTATGCCGTTGATAAGTTTAATGATTTATGATTTTTAAGGAACTCTAAGTTGGTTTGGTTGCTACTGATTATTCTTTAGATTCAAAGAAGTCGTTGCCTTGTTATTCTTTGAGTTAGTTTTAGATTTTGTCCCCGAGTTCTAAGGCGGGCGATCAATCCGATTTATGCCCGTTGTTAAAATATGAAATAAGTTTCAACAACGTTTAAATTCCTTCCAAAATTGACAAATGTAAATTATCGTTTATTTAAACTTTACATTTAACGTCTTTTCGTTTTGAAGAAAATAACAAAACTCCTTTTGAAATTTTATAACAATTATTTCTAAAACAACTTCTTCTTTTCTTAATCATCTTTTTTTCTAAATCCAAGCCTTCTCTTTTCCTGCGACTTCTTCTGCCTCTCCGCTGGTATAATAATCATTCTTTTCGGTTCCTGTTTTACCTTCTCAGATTTCTTTGATTCTAGAAATAAATGTATTCTATTTCTTCTCAGATGAACCCTTTCGATCGCCGCAAGAATCATTCAAATCCGTTAATTCGTTTCAAAGGTATCGTACGACAAAAAGAGAAATTTTTGTCGTACGATATCTTCTAAACCAATCGTTCGATTTTGATGAATCTTGCGGCGATCGAAAGGGCTATCCCGTAAATGATCGCATTTTGTCATAAGTGATCTCTAGTATTTGAAAATTCTATTGCTCATAAATGAAAGTCCATTACATCATGCGGCACAATTACAGCACATAATTTCATGTACCAAAAAGTTAACGTGATCTTAAGAAATTTGTAAGATTTTTAAATTTCATTAGATATTCAGAAGTGTGAAAATAGTCAGTGAATTGCAACGATTTTGGTGAGGGAGAGGAAATAAATGCCAGGATAAGTGAAATTTAATTAACGTTACTACACTAAACACTGTTGAGTCATCCTCACCTACTCAATTTAGTTGAAAGGGGTACACATGTGTTAGGATGTAAAAATTAGACACATTTTCGAGAATTGTGCCGACAAGAGTAAATGATAAATAAATATCCTGTTATAGACCTTTATTTTACGTAACGTCACATACAAAACTTAATGTTAAAGACCCTCCCTAGGTAGGTTAACTAATGACTTAATAACTATAAATAACCGTTAGTCTGATCGATCTATAAGGCTTTGTACATGCAGTCCTCACACGTAGTTTTGACGTAGACTAAAAATGCGTGAAAACAGAATATCTCTATACATTCGTACCCCCATGATCACAGCGACATTGAATGGTTCTCTACAGCTTGCATATAATAACTATAGCACACTAGGGTGCAAAACGGCTGAAGAACATCAATTAATTTTCAGATTGCCACAAGCACGACCTCAATCACAGTGGGTATTATATTTATCACAATTAACCATGAACATGAATAATAGAAGCTTTTTAATTTGTTAATCTTACTTTCCCACACTTTGAGTGAAGAATTTGATGACGATACCGAAATCGTTTTGAAATATTCTTGCATTCAGGTATTCAACCATATTTGCCACAAGATTCTGTCGAGAAAACGAAATCAAACGTTCGTTCGATAGCTCAGTTCACAGAGCTGTTTTTTACTTAACTTATTTATTTTATTCGACATTATTTAGATATTCAGAATTTTTCTGTCACTTAATCAACTTCATTACATGTCACATTTGAGATCGTGAGCTACGTATTCGACAAGATGGGCTATGTACGATCACTCAGACCCCCAGTGATGGTCACGCAATCAGCCGAGACCCCATTGTACGTGTTGAGTTCTCTCTTCTGTCTCAAATTGCTTTCATTTCTCAGTATTTACGGTACGTTTAATATTACATTTTTGTTTCTTTAAACTCTACGTTATCCGTCGTCATTGATATTTCGCCAAGAGACTTGGTCTGAAAGGCTAATAATAAATTATTTACTTATACTGAATTACCAACAGGAGAAGAAAGACCGTAATAGTATTATACGCTAAGTGAATTAATTTTTTAATTGTATCCTACTTCGCTATGGGAACTATTAAACGTTACACTAAGTGAGAATACCAAAATGTCAACAAGATATAGATATATCTTGTGTCGTGGAATTTTACTACCCTGTCACATAGGTCCTTCCGACAAACTCCCCACTCCACTAATCGCAAAAAACAGCCACGGAGGCACGTCTGACAAAAAACTTTATAGAATTGCGGCCAAAACTTGGGTAGAAGAAATTCGGCAAAACCAATCGTTGCTGTTGTTCATTTACTTTACGAATCATTTCGTCCTGCACTATGGGGTGCACGTCTTCGGCAAACTATCGAGATTTTGTCTCCATACCGAGTGAGGAAAACAACTGTTACGATCAAGCAAGAACAACTACCAAGTCGTGCCGTAGGAAGTTCTTGCAAAGGGACTTGTAAATTGGATATAAATTCGGTCCGAGAACATCAGCATTCAGCAAAAGAACTTAGGTGAGATCAACTTGTGAGTCTGCCATAGGAACGTCTTCCTGGGGGATCCAGAAAGTCAGGAAAGTATCACATCAAGAAAATATCGGAGCAGGATCTCCGTAACAGAAGCATACAGCATTCGTAGCGAGACGTTATTGTCCTTATCCCAACTTTTGTTCCCAGACCCTTTTTTTATACCACTTTAGTTTTAGCTTATCA
The DNA here is from genome assembly GCA_963924015.1 of Macrophya annulata. Taxonomy (NCBI): domain Eukaryota; kingdom Metazoa; phylum Arthropoda; class Insecta; order Hymenoptera; family Tenthredinidae; genus Macrophya; species Macrophya annulata. Next base: position 8,352,869 of record OZ001264.1, read on the forward strand.
ATTCTTGTGTTGCTGAATCTTGATATGAAATTATGCTTTTCGCTTTCTCCTGTGCAGTGACAAGGTTCGTTCATTTAATTGGTTTATCGATAATTTTCGTCCTCGTGATTAGCTACTGGTTCAGACTTTTAAAGATGATTTCACATTTCAGGAAAACATAGTAGGCTGCGATGTATTAGCAATTATGTAAATTTTTATTTATTTTTATATTTTTTATTTTTATTTATGTTTTATGTTTTTAGTATGTACTTAATTTTTTGGTTCACTGAATTGGCATAGTGAGTCTTATAAAAAATGTCTTGCATACTCTTTTTTTATTGTCATATTTACAAATAATTTCAAAATCCTAATAATATTCGTGCAATTTTGTTGCAACATCAAAATCAACAAAATTTCTCTACTTCAACCAGACTAATAGATTGTGCGCTTAAAATCCAAGCAGACACCAAGACGCCACTACGTCAATCAGTATCAAATTACACCGTAATTACGTCAAGCCGATTCAATATTCCTACTTGATCGACCGGGTTATTAGCATCACAGTAATTTTCTTTTGGTTTCCAAAAACGTAATGACAGGATAAATCTTCAGTCGTGTTATCGAACATTTATTTAACCTGTAGAATTGCGAAAAACAAGGAAATCAATCCACTGACTAAACCGAAACAGCTGTGCAAGCTGTGAGAAGCATTGCTGATTAGTGATCGAAGGATATAAAACCCACTGCAGACGTGGGTTTATAATATGAATATTATAGCCAGCACGAGATACGATTTATTATGTATGTAATTGAGTTTATAGGCCAATAAGCTGTAATGACGATAACTCGGTCGATAAAGAAGAAGTATTGTACATACCTCCTCAACCGAATATTTTTAATAAATATTTCAAATGTATCTTAGGTAGTCAAACGACGGGCAATTATTAATTTATGATGTATTGTAGGTCTGAATCCGTTTACACTATCAGGTATACGTGTGAATATATTTGAAATGAATTTTTGATAATAAATTTTATCTTTCACACGTATACAATAAGGATGTTTTCTTGACCTTCATTTTTTATTTAAGGCATGATCAGATGGGAGATTCACTAGTAAATTCAAACCATGGACAATCTCAGACGAAAAGAATCGATCACGATCACAAGAATTTCACGTTCTTTCGCAAATGTTGAGGAAAGAGCAAGTAAACTACTGGAACAACACCTTAACCAAGAACCTGAAAATGTGTGTTTTCTAACAGATTTATCATTTCTAGCGGTGAACCATATTGGACCACTATTTCGCGCAATAGGGTGATGAATTGTGATTTTTTTAAATAACACGCTGACGGTATATCGTCCCCTTTCTGCCTTGACCTCGTAACTACATTTTTTTTCAAAATTGAGATTATCAGTGGGTAATACTGTTAAGTACTTCTATTATGTAAAACACAACCTCAAATGTCGATATCGATAACAGAAACTTTTCAAGAGACTAATCATTTTTCTCGTATCTACATACTACGATTCAAAAACCGCGTATCTACTCAAGTGTCATGTTAATCATCAAGGCAGCGCTACTATCTTACTGCTGACAGTTCAAGTTTATTCTGTTACAATAATTTTATTTTTATTCCCATTTCACATATCATTATACATAATACAGGTAAGTTATACTAATTCAAAAATTATAAATTATTATAAAATAAAATTAATTCCAAGAATTTCTATTTTATTCTTAGCAAGCAGAAAATATTTATGTGCAATTGAAAGTTAATTCTTACGTTGAAGAATAATAATAACGGAATTAATTTTCAATCATTGATGATTTAATTTATCAGTTTTTCAACTCTGCAATTTTTCCAGAGTAAAATATTTTTAATACATTATAATATTAATTATTATATTGTTAATAATATATAATGGGTCCACGGGAAGAAGGGGGATTGTCAATTTTTTGAATAAAAAATAGTTTCTTATGGTTTGAAGAGCGCTCTACATGCAGGTAATATCGGATTTTGAAAAAAAAAAACAGTATGTACGAGAAAAAGGGGTAGGTCCAAAGAAATTTTTTGATAATAAAAGAGTTACGTAAAATTAACATATGCAATCTAGTTATTGAACTGTCGCTACATTACGATGACATTTCAATTATAATTTTGTAAAGAAAAAATGCAAACTTTTTTTTCTCAGTTTCCTAAATTATCGTCACCACTTAAAGGAACAAACCGAAAGCAGTCAGATTTACAAGACGATGATACTGTATCTCTTGAAACTATTTAAAGAAAAAAATAACCGTGAAAAAAAGTTCTTACATTCCCCATTTTCTGCCTGTAAATTATTGATTTTGTTTTTTTTTTTTTTTATTCAATATAACATGATTCACTGAATGTTGAAAATTATTTATGAATGTTGTTTAGCATTAAATTGTCTATGAAAATGTAAATATTTTTTTTTTGTCCGACTTTCATTGAGTGATAAATAGATTCAACATGTTATCTTCAATTTCTGAGAAATCAGAAATTTTGACAATCCCCCTTTTTCCCGTGAACCCGTCATTGTATAATATCAATATTTAAGTTTCATTTCATCTGTTTTTGAATAAGAATTACTAAAAAGTTATGTTTTCAAGTATTACATGCAAAGATAAGTGTGAATTTGATATTTATTTTTCGTTCAATTTTCTGTGAAATAACAAAAAAAAAAAATGTGATTCTCTGTTCTGATTGAGATTTAATAATCATTAATGAAAAATTCCGCAGCTTTTTTAGTAAACCAGCAAAATAATTTTTATTTTGAAGTAGTAAGCTCGTATCTACTCAAAAATTAACTGGATATATGAAATGTAAACTCGTATCTACGAAAAAACCTAATTACTAATTAATAACCTAAGTCAATAATAAAATTTATGTTTTACTCTTATAGATAAATGTAAAACGTGTATAAATTCGGTAATTGTTATGACTCTTTACATGACTTAGTGAAAATATATGTCTTTCTTGATTTCTGTAAAATCGCTTTTCTGTAGTTACGTGCTTAACGTAGAAAGGGGACGATATGCTGAATATTGGAAATTATGCATTATAGTATAAATTCATACAAAACTTGCTTACTTTAATTGATTATAAATAGTGAGAAAGTAACATTGGTTGATGATGAGTTTATTTCTCGTTTGAAATCACGTGAAGCAGGTTTCTACAAAAAATACTACCCTGAATCGAAACGTTCGAGTTGCTGTTGGAAAATGCCTTTAAATTCATAGATCTGAAGCTATTGATCATAGACGAAATGACCAAGTTAATTTTTCGTCATAAGATCATGATAAAATATTGTGAAAAACATAGTTGACTTCGAACAAAACATCATATTTCATTCGAATTGTAGGTCTGAATCCGTAACTTAAGTAAAGAAAACGTCATCTCGGCGACACAATATCAGAGTTTGTATATGAAAAGCGGCAGCTGCCTTCGTAATTTGCAGTTTTTTTTTTGCCGTGGCTGTGTGGCAAAGTTGGAGAATCGGCAGGATTTTTCTGGACTGTATCAATTATTCCAACATCAGTCCAAACCGTACGCCTCCCAGAGCGGAATCATTGTCGTGTTTGATGTTCTGAGCCCACGCCTTACACTTGATGTTAATCAAAGGCCCAACTACAAGAATAATTGAGCATATTCAAATCAAAGTGTAACATAACGTGTGTTAATATAATCATTGACCTCATTCGATGCACGTGCATGCGTACGATTTTTCACGTACCAATTGCATTAATTGTTTAGAATGAAGAAGATATACAAACTTACTTATTGGCCTTTCAAAATGGACAGCAATCAAAGGACTGAGGTAGCCTTCAACGTCTTCACCATTCCGATAATAATAACCTGGAAATCCTCGGCGTGGATGAAATTCAATGGGGCCAAGAAAATAAACGTCTGCAGGGGTTTCTCCCTCGCATGTAACCCAAATATTGTTTAGTTCATCAGGATTCGAATTTTTCAAATCTGCAATTTAATTCTTGAGGCTTGAAGGCATTTCGTCTGGTAATGAATTAGTGTCATTGTAGAACACTGGCTTCCATCCAGATGGCTGCGTGGTAAGAAATTGATTGAAAATAAAACATGATACACCTACGAACAATCGTTTACTCCTATTAACGACTGATATTTACAAAATGAAGTAATTAGAAAGTGCTAATTATCATATCATTCCAAACAAGTAACGAGTAGATAAAATAATAAGACCTACTATGTTAAGTCTCAGGAAAACACAGGGCGAGGATTTGTGGTAACTAAAGTTATTCTCTGGTGTGCAGGGAGTAAAGGCCCTAATGTCTACGTTGCAAACCTGCCCTGGCGGCGGTGGATTACGGTAATCACAGTTGAAAATGTTAGCACCTCGATTAGGGACTAAACCAGGGTTTTTGTAAACTGAAATATAGTTCCTATAATCATCATCCAGATCAGTCAATTCTTGTCTTCGGATAGCCAAATTTAGAGATGAGATATAAACCGTAAGTATTAAATGAATTATGGCTGTAGTGTTTTCGGGTGTTTTTGATCAAATGAAATATTGATCAGTAATATCGTTCATATTGCTACATCTTTAAAAGAAAGGACCCTTATACAATTTCCACTTTTGCCACAATTTATTTATTCATCTGCTTTTCAAGGCTTTTACGCCTTGTACAAACTATGTAATTGAAAAACGAATTTTAAGTAACAATAGTTACAGGCATACGATGTCATCGCATCGTCTACATCTGCACATTGATCACGTGCTCAGCGATGACACGAAATGTGTTGAAACCAATTCTCATTGGAGCATGAGAAAAGTTGGTCGCAACATGAGCATGCATCGTTATTCAGAATTTATGTTCTTCAGTGAACATAGACTTATCACAGGGTATGGATCGCATTCATCGAAATTTCTTGAAATTTGGAGGGAGTATTTTACATTTATGTAATTTTGAACCAAATCAATAATATTCCGAAAATTCAATTTTTAAACATGAAAATTTTGGATTTTAAAACATTTTTTTGATACCGATGAAAAAAAAGAAGTGTGTTACGGGCCCACAATGATAGAAGCCAGATCTTATCTCTATACATATGTATATCATTAGTTTGGTCCGAAATTACATCAACGTAGTTATCCCCTCCAAATTTGAACAAGTTTCAATGAACGATAAGATCTGTATCCTGCGACGACTTTTTCTTCGATAGACACATGTCTCTCTACAGCAAAGTACGTAAAATCTAAAAAAAAAAAAAACGTGAACTATGTATCCAAACAGTTCTAATAAACTTCGAAAATACTGAGTCAATAGAGTGTTTTCTCAGAAAAAATTTCAAGGTACACCTATGTACTCCTTTAAGGAGTCCATATGGCCCGCTTTTTCCCAATAGAGATCTAACACAATTATATACTGAAGAAAACTCAGCAGATGATAACTAGATCTTTGATATCTTATCTGAACGAAGAAATTAACGAATAATGTTAAGTCACCTGAAAGGAAGTCTTCCAAAGAGTGGACCCAAGGTAGATAATCGTTCTTGTCAGTAACCTTGTACGAAATAATTCATTTTGGTGTCCCCATTTCTTCATTTGCTATTGGTCTGAAGCTAAGTCCTGAAACATCCCAAGAATTACATAGGACTCTTATCCATCAGCTCATACATTAGCCCTAGATAGTGCTTCTGGCTTCGCAGGTATATATCGTACACAATCCCTGATCGGCTTATTTAAGTACAACTTATTCCTAAATAGAATATTGTGATTAACCTGAAGCTATACTCACCAGGATTGTCGCCATATATATTAGTGTCATCATCCAGTGCCAAGTCTGGGTTTAACCGCGAATCCAGACCAGCGACAGTGAATATACCAGAAAGAATAACGAGGCCGATTAGAATGCCATAGAATACCACATACGCTAAGCAGGCCTTTTCTGCAAAAAAAAAATTATACACGTTATAAACATAACATTTATTGCATAATTCAAATTAATGAATCAAGATATGCGTTAAGATAAGTAGTTTCCAATTTCAAGAACTACGAATCGAGATGACGCAAATGAATCCGTTTTAATACTTCTCAATTCAATATGTCTTGAATATCTACTGTAGATTTTATAACTACCCTAATGGACATTTTTCCCTTGAATTGGGTAATCAAGTTTGGAATTTTTATTGCAAATTATGAACAAATGAATATTCTTATGAAATTCATAAGCCACGCGCCAATACGTGAAAAGGAATCTAATCGGGAACGAATCTTCGAAGGCCAAGGGAAATTATAATCACTCTATCTTTTGGGAATTTTTCGTGGAAAAAAATTGTGAATTCGCTAAATTTTTGCAGATGGATCCTACCTATAAAGAGAATTTACAACCGACTACACATTTTTCAGATAAGCAGTTCAACTGGAATCCTGCACAACTCGACTAGTAATGCATTTTTCACCACACCTGCATGGAAAGTACAGACTTTCGTCCCCTCGCGTGAACGGGAAGTCGTACTTTCCGATGCAGGGGGTGGTGAAAAATAGTATACGCCACACGGGAGGGAAAAAGGCCATCCCAAACTGCGTTTTTGCCACCCTCGCCTTCGGCTCGGGTATCAATCTCACACGCAGTTTGGAATAGCCTACTTTCCCTCCCTAGGTGCGTAATATACTATTGCTAATCATATTCCTAATGTATTTTTTTCCAAACAGCGTGCGTAATGTTCAATTTGCGCAGTGGTTTGCGTGCGCAAAATGCCCATTTCCCGCCGTGTACAAAATCAAGCTTTTCACACCATATTTGGAAAAACAATATACGAATCAAGTGCGCGCGTAGGTGATCTCGCACTCGTTTTTTGCCTACACTCTTGCGAAAATCACCTAATTTGCACACTTAAGATCCGATCTTAAGAAGGCGATGTCAAGTCCAGCTCGAACTTTTAGTATTTTTTCATTCGTGCTTCATTCGTCGACAAGATATCTGCAGCCATCATAAGTTTTCAAAATCTCACATGAATTGTCTACGATTTTCTGTTGCGCGATGATTTTTAACTTCCCGCTAAGAAAATCAAAGATTTTCGGAAAATCGGGAAGTTATTGGTTTTACCCCGTTTTGCAAAAATCGAGTTTTCAACGGATCTCGATGTTTTGAGGTCTTAGGAAGCTTCTCTGACTACTCCTGAGAGGGTGTCACTATGTCTGTGTGTGTGTGTGTGTGTGTGTGTGCGTGCGTGCGTGCGTGTGTGTGTGTGTGTGTGTATGAGTATGTGACCCGCTTATAACTTTTGAACGGCTTGACCGAATCGAACCAAACTAGTTGCGTTCCAAAGAATTTCATCAAATTTAGATTTCGTAAAAATTTGAACCGATTCGGACCGGTAGATTTCGAAAAAACTAAAAAAAACTCAAAAAAAGTAAGAAATTTTTTTTTTTCAACTGTGGTTTTTTTTGGAATTTTTGAACGGCTTTACCGATCAATTCCAAAAACTAATCAGCTCTTAACCTTGAAAAACTGCATCGATCAACGCCGGTTCGGTCAAAATCGGTTGATTCTTTCGAGAGATATCGTTGACGAAAAAAAATCAAAAAATGTGTTTTTTTGTAATATCTCCGAAATGTTTCATCAGATCAATTTTTTTTGTTCCACATTTTTTTTTATTTTAACTTGAAAGATTTGTGCGGGAAGTTTTAGGTCTGGCCCATCATGGTCAGCCGATGTACCTCCTTGTTTTTTTATGTCCATAATGCATGACAGGTAGATTCAGGGTTAAACACGCAGACTGTTGAATAAAAAAAAAAAAAAAACTACTCGTTATATAATCACTACTGCCATCTATGTTTAATCTCTGCCTCTTCAACGTTTAACCTTAAACCCCTACTCACACCTTTGAAACGGTGTGATCGAGAGTTGGGTGCGCACTGGGGCGTTCGATCAATCGATCTCCCAGGGGGGCACTCGACTGTCTAAACAGTAACGCCATCTATCGCTCTAAGTATAAATTATAAAAACAAACTCTCTGCTTTCACGGGGAACCCCCTCGTACAGTCAGTCCGCTCTTGACTTCGGAAAACGTGCAGCTAGAAAAGAAGGTGCCTCGAATAATAATATGAAAGGTATGGTCTCAAAATATCGATATTCTCCTTCTCACCCATCGAAATATGTGCTGGCCTGCAGGGCAACGTTATCAATCTCACACATAACAATCTGTGCATGCCAAGAGGCAATGTTATCGGTCTCACAGAAGTTCAATGTGTCTCTCTCGTTCTCTTGTAAGATCTCATTGGTTATATCTCTCTCTATCTCGGCTTGCAAGAGAACAATGAACTCTGTGTGTGTCCGAATCTCACTCTCGTACATAGAAATATGTATTAGCCGAAAGGCAGTTATCATCACCACTCGAGACACGCATCTATGACCTATTATTCTCGTATATGAAACTCTATGTTAGCCACAAAGGCTCAGGTTGGTATCGCTCTAGGAGGAGTAAAAATAATCGGCTGGTGGACTTCTATATTAATATTACAATAGTATATCGTTAAGTTCTGAGTGGGGGGGGACACACAGTTGAACTGTCAATCTATTGTGACGTTGCATTTTTGCAACCCCGGTTGTGGATGCCACAGAAGCAGTTGAATAAGGATGGCTCTTTGAGCCAGCTCCTTCCGTTCCCGCGAGCGGGCGCTGGACCATTTCCCGTCAACTACTTCCAGACGCCTCGCCGATAGTCGAATAGAGCAGTATGAAATTCAAGTAGCACATCAAAGTTTCCCGTTGTCGATAATTTATGGACCTGGAGTCGAGCTAGACTTTATCATTGACTTTCCTGGTGTGATGCAGGCCTGTCTTCCACACCATTCATGGGAAATTTTAGATGCAGATCCGGTCATTGGGGCATCAATCTTCCGACAGATCCTCTGTCTGGTCTGTTTTTTTTCTGTTAGAACGCAGTCAGAAACTGACCCATGAGAATCGGACTTCTAACCACCGATCTACGATCGCGTTCGATACGCTAAACTGAGTTCTACGAACCCATAAAACTGAGAACAACGCAGGATTCGTCCTACTTCTACGCTCATCCGTTTTCACGACTACAGCTAACAATCAGTGTTCCCATCTCGTGTGAGAAAATGCCGTCTCGAAAGAGAGAAAAGTTTTCGGGTAAACATTATATCGTGTTTTCTTCTTCCGTATATTAGATCAAGGCAGCTTCTTTTTCAAAAAATCAAGAGAGGCGTTGCTATACTGTGAGGTTACGTGGAAGGAACTCACTAGATGCAGGCAACCCAACAGTCAAATTTGCGAAGATTGCTAAAGTTGCAGGGTATTCAGTCCGAAATTACATCAATGTAGAAAATTCCCTCCAAATTTGAAAAAGTTTCGATAAACGATGCAACCTGTACCCTACGACAATCGCTTTTCCATCGTTAAAATCAATCTATGTAAGGCGAAGTCCAAATATTTATTAATAATACTGAATTATAGTTCAAAATAGTAGCAATCTGATTTATAAAAACTGAATCAGTGAAATATTTCATTTCACTGTACCACTGATTTAAAAAACATTATTTTCAAGGTGTATGTACACCCTTAAGAGGATGCTATAGTCCTACTTTACCAGCCAAAAAATAAAGCCGCAAAAAACTCTGAACCAGTGGTCAAAAATGATCTACAATGGTTTTATTCGATGATTAACGATGAATAGGATCGATCCAGCACGCGGAATTCATCATAGTAGAGAAAAATTAATTTTTTTTGTTCTTCAAGTGTGGGCGTGTCACTTATTTTGGTTAATATCAAAACCTGTGCGTCAAAAACGCAAAATCCGGCGTTGTGGCGCCATTCTACATGCAATTTCGAACATTTATATCTAAAAAGATTGTTTATTCATGCAATAATGGGGCCGAGAGATCGAACCCTGCAGATTAGTGGTAAAAAATGTAATTGTTGATGATTGTCGACAGCTGCGAGACGCTAGGACTAGGTTCCAGAAACTGTTGTGCATTGAAGTAGATTTAGGAGTACCAGGTGAGTGGAAAATGAAGTGTACGTCCAGAAACTCAGATTTATTATAATATAATCCTAAGCTTCATTTAATCCTAAGATCGCAAGATGACACATTGCTCATCTTGCAGTGTGATAATGGCTAAGCCATGGAAACAAGCTTCGTACACACAACTTTAATCTTATAAGCCTCTGATGAGGGCAGCATATAACTGCCGAAACGTCAGGCAAAATTATAGAACAATTGACTCGACTGGATTGATTGAGTTCCTTCCCAAATTTATTATAATATACTTTATTTAATTATTAGGATTGGGATCGGTTATAATAACTTTGCGAAAAGACGAGCGGTGTAACCAAGAGCGGAAACGACACATCTAGGTCACGACGGACGAGTCCCCGGGATATCAATCCTTGATCAATCTTCCCTATTTTACTTTGTCGACTTTATGGCATGCCAATTTGAACTTAGCACCCTTTCTTATCAAAAATAGAAATACATTACTTGAGTCACATTTAGAAAAGGAGGCGTATATAACAGAACACATAAACAATAAAACAAATAAATAGAAAACATACATATTTGTACGAAATGTCACATATATTACTTATAGACTCCATAGTCAGCTAAATGTCTAGGAAAGTTCCTATTTCTTCGGGGTCTTCCTACTTGTCTAGGATTTATATTTTCTAATTGACGGGGTGGATACTGTTTGTGCATGCAGAGCGGAAATTGTTCGAACATTTTAAAATTGGAAAACTTTTGACATGGTTCCTTTCTCCAAAGAGTTTCCTCCCTTTGGGAGTAAGTGGACTCATTATCTCTCATAGAGAGGTAATGAAGTCGACGCTCAAAATGAGAAATTTTCCATCCACTTTACATGCAAGAAAAAGGGCCTATTACATGTACACCCAACGAGGTTGATTCTGATCCCTTCCGGTTTGGACGATTTTCATTTTACGTTGGCAACGGCAGCGTCTCGCAGCACGCCGCGCCGGAACGGCGTATGAGCAAAGCTCGAACCGTAGCTGTCAAACTGATCTAACCTCAGAATTTAAAACTCCTAGACACTGAAATATAATATTTCAGTGCTCCAAGATTAATGCAATTGTCGAAAAGTGCTATAACTTCGAAGTCTACTTTACTATGAGATCAATTTATTTATTAAACAATTCAGATGACTGAAGAACAGGGATTTCTTGTAGATTCTCTAATTTTATAGAGGGTCAGTCCAAGGAATCTTGAGAGAAAACGTTGAAGCTGAAGAATAACAGATTGCAATGTGGGTTGATAAAAGAACGGTGAAGAGCCTGACCAATTCAGCGGAGTGCTACCGTTGGACTCCGAGGAACTCTGTTTCATACTCAACGTCCACACAGTGCGTTAGACTTCGATAAGCTCAATTTTATATTCTACGTCTACCCTGTGCATTTGACTTCAACTAACTCTATTTAATACTCAACGTTACAGCTTTTCGTTCGACTTCGATAGAGTCTATTTCACACTCTGCGTCCACACAGTACGTTGAACTTCAATAGGTTCTATTCTATACTTTTGTATCATCTAGTCAAAACACGGCTATAAGTTGACGCTATCCGTGTGACTTCGAGACTTTATTTTATATACTACGTCTACGTAGACTTCGATAGATTTTATTTTATATTCCACGCATTGGAGTCCAACGCACAAGGTTGACTCACAATCTTTTTCTGACTAAATGATACTGAAATATAGAAAGAGACTTATCGAAGTCCTACGCACTTTGTAAACGTAGAGTATAAAACTGCGCTTATCGAAGCGCTTCTCCAACGAACAGCGTAGATGTAAAGTATTGAGTACAGTTTATCGGAGTCCAACACATTGCGAGAAGGCAGAGTATGAAATAGACTATAAAAGTCCTACGAACAGCGTAAGCGCAGAATTCAAAACAACGTTTATCGAAGTCTTAACGCATAGCGTAGACGTTGAGTATAAAATAGAGTCCATCTGAGTCCAACAGTAGCACTCCGTTGGATTCGCTGGGCTTTTCACCGTCCCTTTATGAAACCGCATTGCAATCTGTTATTTGTTAGCTTCAGCGTCTATTCTCAAGGTTCCTCGGCTGTGACCCTCTATAAAATTGAATAATCTACAAGGAATACCTGTTTTTCAATCATCTGAATTGTTTATTAAATTAAAATATCTCATAGTAAAGTGAACTTCAAAGTTATAGCACTTTTCGACAATTGCATTAATCTTGGAGCACTGAAATATTATATTTCAGTGTCTAGGAGTTTTAAATTCTAAGGTTAAATCAGTTTGACAGCTACGGGTCGAGCTTTGCTCATATGCCGTTCCGGCGCGGCGCGCTGCGAGACGCTACCGTTGCCAACGTAAAATGAAAATCGTCCAAACCGGAAGGGATCAGAATCAACCTCGTTGGGTGTACGTGTTGAGAAATAGTACTTTTCGATACAAGTGCGAGAATGTTGATTCTCGGACAAGTGTGAAGTTTTTCGCCCGAGCGAAGTGAGGGTGAGAATCACACGAATCGAGAATCATCTTTCGCACGTGTATCGGACTTTGTTTTTCAACACAACACGCGGAAAGTTGAATTTTGTGCACGGCGTGTTGAAAAGTACTTTATTCCTGCAAATATGGGCATAAGGTAAGATTTTACTTCCTTTTCCTCATTTGCGGGAAGAACATAGCACTTTTCTCTCGCAAAGGCGGTTTGCAATTTTTCTGGTTTTCTCTCTTTGCTTTTAAATTTTGAACTATTTCTTTCATTATTAATATAAGTTTCCAATAAATTCTAGTTGTTAGACTTCAAAATGAACATACTTCAACATAAATTCTATCACTTTGGAGCACTAAAAATTTTTTTTGAGCGAATACAAGGTATAATAAATAGACAAAAAAAATGCGTAAAAAACAAACAAAAAAATATTCTGCGTCACATATTCTTGTTGAAATTAAGAAATAAGATTTTTGGGGAAATTTTCTCTCTGGATTTGGAACCGATTCAGACGTGGACATAAAAATTTAGAAAATCACTCTTTTAAGGGCTCTTTGAAGGACTATACCTATACGTGTATATACGGATTTTCGCTCATATGACCGTAACGCCTATCTATTTTCGAAGGAAGGAAGGTCAACGTTGTTTTTCTGAAGTAAGACCTATATTTTTCATTACGTGATTTTGTTGGACTTGAAAAATCGAACGACTTTCGTATGAAACATTTTTTTGTCAGACACCAATTTTTTATTATGATATTCAGCTAAGCAACTAGAGATTTTTGAATATTTCAGAACTTTCCACCTTTAGACTAGCAAGTTTAGAGAATAATTGTGAGAGACAGAAAGTGCGTAATTTTATCCAAAAAAATTTCCTAAAACTTTTCATTGCAATTTCTATTGCGTAAAAAAATTAAAAATTCTCGAAAACATTCTGAAAGGGTATTTTTTAACAATTTGATAAACATTTGAAAACGTTTTCCTAAGATTACACTTTTGTCAATTTCGGTATATCACCTATTCTTATAAGATTCTATAGGTTTATAAGTGTCATTTGAAATATCTCTGGGGACAATCGCAAACTGCACATAGTTTAACAGATCGCCTGAAAAATCAAAGTTTTATGTGTTTCTGAGTGGTACTTGAAATTATTCAGGAACCGATCGCAAACAGCAATAATCTAACAGATCGCCTAAAGAATCAAGATTTGTATGTTATAATAATTCTGGAATTGATGAACAGATTGGTGAAATTTCACTAAATTATACATATTATTCATATGTTATTAATAACACAGGTCGCCAAATTATTTTTTTGTTTTGGGGTTTCTGTTTTGATGCATAAATTCTTATTCTATGCATCAAAAAACACCGAAAAATTCCATTTTCACTTTTTAAAGTTTGCTTTTGTCTGTTTCACATCGATAAGTAAGTTTGGAAGATTTTAATCAATTTTATGAACAACAGGCGGTAGCACCGTCAATCAACACGGTAGCAACTTACACATTACTCTGGTAGGGCGCGATAGTGAATGTTTACTTGTTTATCACAGCTGTGAAAACCGTTTTTGTGTATTATTGAGTATAAAAATAGCGTCAAGACGATGTTCATTCATTCTATTTTATTTGCGATGAATTTATTAAAGCAAGAAGTAAAGAATTCTCTCTAGCAACTAATCTAACGCTTTGTTAAGCTTTCGAAGCCTATTTTAAACTGCGAATTCGGAATCAAGATAAAAATTGGGTACCTCACTGTAAACTGCAAAAATACTTTAGCTGATGTATTTTGAAGATAATATGGGTACTTACTCAGAGGAGCAAAGAGAGCGTTTTCACCAGGATATAAAGGACTTCGAACGACTTTACCAAGGACAGTACAACGAAAATATGATGGGCGATTACATTTGGGGTTTAATACGAGAATGTTCAAACAAACGTAAGAAAATATCTAAAAATATTCATTTTCAAACTGAATTTTCATTGAATTTGCATTTGTATTCTATTATTAAACATTTTTCTGAAATAAAAAAAGGACTTAGTTACTCAGTAAAAATTTTTCTGATTTCAATTATCATAAGATTCTGAAAAAATCGGTCATTTTGTTTAAATTTCGAAAAATCGCTCTGGTTTCTACAAAAGCAAACTTTGATCAAATTGATTATTTTTCCCTTCATTAGTGATGTATATGAATCCAAAATTTAGCACTCAGAAGCCAGACCCAAAAATCGTGTTGACCGGTGTAATACCTACTGGAGCGGACGACGACTGCAGAAATCCTGTACCCATCAAGCTAAAGAAAAATTCGATTTTGTAATAACGGTTGAGTCGACTTCATAGATACAAGAAAGATTAGTCTGCCAACCCCTATCTTGGTGCAAGTAGTATGAGAGGGTGAGTTTGCCCTTCGTTATGCCATGCATCATATAATACATGGTCTTATTTTTCATCTATAAATGAGTATTCATTAGAGCCATGACGAGGGGTGAAGTCACCCTCTTACACTAATTGCACTAAAACAGGGGTTAGCAGACTAAGCTTTCTTGTATCTATAAGGGTCAACCGTTGCTATAAAATTACATTTTCTGTAGCTCGATGGGTACACGATTTTTGCAACTGCCACCTGGTGTATGATTATTGTACAAGTTATTCTAAAGTTCAGTTTGCTAATTAAGATTTTCTATGGTTTTCTAATGTTGAGTGTCGAACGTCGACTTAATGAATGGATAATTTTACCTGGCCCGACGCTGCTTATGGGTTGTTGTTTTAATTCCGTACCAACGTTTGCATTTTGGGTTCCCTGATTTAGCTCAAACTGTTAGGGCTGCTTGCTTACATGAGAAAAAGGATAAAAACATGTCTCATCGGTCCTCGAGATGACTCTACCAGTTTTGGCGTGGAATTGAAATTTTGAGACATTAAAATTATGGATTCGAATTATAATTTTCCTCTTGTACTCAAGTTTGGTAGAAATTAAATTTTCAAAGACAGATTTGCCAGTAAAAAACCCTCAGCTGGCCGAATCCATCTCAAATCAAACAGCCTTGTACAGTGATCATCGCTAATCGACTCCGGACATTTATTTTTACATTCTTCGTGCAATTTTAGGGAATACGTATCTCGGGGTTTTGATTATAAATCATTATTTTCGCGTAGACGCGCCATCAAGTATTTTAATTTCAATAAGATAACGTAGACGCGAAATATGTAGGAAATTTTTAAACCGCTGCCATTCAGCGCTTAATTATTCGATTTGAACGTTCCTTTTTTTTTTTCAAAATGTGTAATCTTATAAGCTTTCGATAGCTTTTTTAATCGACTGAAAATATTCAAAACTAACTGAGATATTTACTAAAGAGTAAAAATAGTCGAAAATTTTTGAACGTCAATTTCTCAAAGCACCCATCTTGCATTTCCTTGGAATGATTTTTTTTCGCTATTATGCTTGATAAAGTATATTTTAGCTGGAAAGCAACATGCCAAATCGCTTTAAAATTTAGCAATATATTTTTTAGTGAAAAATCGAGTTTTTGGTTTAAATATCCTTGCCATCGCTTTATTAAGCAGTTATGCGCACGCGCTTACTTTTTGGTCTTTGAAACTTGGACCACTCGATTGCCAAGAAAAATTTCCTTTGAAATGACTACCTTCTGAAGTGTATTTGATGCATTAGAAGTAGAGCTAAAATAAAAGGAATTTCAAATAGTAAATCTGTGACCGCAACGTACATATTTTTTCCATTTTCAAAAAGCTACAACTTTCGTCTAGTAAGTAAAACTGAGTTTTAAAAAAAAGGCCGCTTTTTCAATTTTCCATGACGGAAAACATGATATAGGTGATGTAGTCTTGAATAATAGGAACACCAATATTATAATACCGCACAATCAGATTACATTATACCATGAAAATAAATTCCCGTTCACATTCAAAAAACAACAGGTCCCAATAAAAGTAGTATTTAAAATGACTGTAAATGAGTCACGAGGACAGACTTTCAGTAAAATTCGACTTGATTTTCACAAAGATCTATATTTAATCATGGATAATTATATGATGCTCGTCCTCGGATACGTTCATGGGATTCATTAAAATTTTATCTTAGAAATCAAGAACAAAACTCAACATTTCATTAGTTATATTCCAATATTTATTTTCAAAAATCTGCAATATATGTTGCTTTTGCGTATTAAGCAAAGTCGTCAGTTTCAAACCTCTTCTTAATAAGAAAAAAACATGTTGGTAATTTGTTTATGAATCAAATATAAATACATTGGAACACATGGAAATGTAAAAATAGTAGAACATCATCCCCAGGTTTAATAAATCACTATAGGTATAGATGTGTAGCGTTATTAACGAATTCAAAATTCCATAAACTTTTACGCTGTTCATTGAAATACTAATACCTCGTCACGTGATGATAATAGTGATAATTAGTCAGAGATCCTTTCTCAAGCGGAGTCAAGTAAATCGACATATGCTAGTTTGCAATTTCTTATCAAATCTAATTACAATTCTTATTTTCTATACTACTGAATTAAATATTTGTATGTTCAAGACTTGAGAATGAAAGAAATTTCAATATATAATTCTGACACCGGTGGATTAACTCTTTGGTATTAAATATATTATAATAAGATTTTTTTAGTCACAACCGCAAGGTCACGCAACTTCTCAGTGTTGAATAATCGATGAGAAGTTCTTCAATCCCAACTGCGAAGGACTTGAATTTTTTTACGATTATTGTAATAATATATGCGCAGGTCCGTAGCAAAGAGTATAGGATAGAGAGGAAAGTACCCGTATCGCCTTACTGAAGCGCCTCTGGTGGCTCAGAGTAAAAATACAGTGCATGTGTGTGTTATCCGTGGTGATGCGATTGCGGTAGTGTTGTAGGTGTGAGGATGCGGATATCATAATTACGAACGCAGTCTTCCAAAATTATTATTTCAGAATGTGATTGTTTTATATAAAAATGCCGATATACTGCGATGTGAAATTATGTTACAATAACAAATATATAAAAAATCAAGAGATCCAGAGTCAAGAGCGAATAACATTTTTTGCTTTACCAAAGAAAGAGGAACTGTAAGTAAAGATATAGCCTTACTTATTCTAACGTACGGTTGTGCGTTCGTTGATGTTAAAAATTGTGAAAACATGTTATTGACTATACGATATATATTCTTTCATGATACAGGCGTCAAAAATGGCTTGATTTCATTCAAGCGAAAAATCCGTGTCGACGGGATTTTAGTATACGTAGCATGCATTTTGAGCCGAAATATATATGGAAAAAGCACCCACTAAAGAGTATAGGATAGAGAGGAAGGTCCCATAAAAGCCAATGTATAGAAACGTACCTCGATTTTCAGCATCCTCTGGTGGCTCAGAGGAAAATCAATTCACCCCCACTGCGATTCTGGCGGTTGTTTCAAACCGACAAATACACATATACGCTCTGAAATGCGTATATCATGGAGTGCGATTTCATAACTTTTATCACTGCCGTCACACTGTCGATAGATATTATAAGAGTAATACGCGTACGTGAAGTAGACTCTCTTATGATATCTATCGACAGTGATAGCAGTGATAAAAGTTATGAAATCGCACCCCTGTTATATCGTGAGCTTACATTTTCAAAATCTCTTATACCCTATGAATGTAGGTATTATGCAGAGATATGAAAGTAAGTATCGTAATATGAGGGTAGAATTAGGTAACAAAAATTCTGATCTTATCTACAAATGTAATTCTGTCAGCGCTGACAAAGTTGTACACAAAATTGGAGTGGAATAAGAAACAACTCAAACAAATGGTACTGAAATGATAAGTATATTTAGGTACTATATATAAGTATAAAATAACGTCTATCACATAAATTGTTTATTGAAAAAACATATTTCCATATAATCCTGTATCTTTAAAATATATTTACAAAAATAAAAAAATTAAGAACTGAGAAGCTCAATTCATTGCTCTCGTCATACAACATGAAAAATGTCATCAATTTGGTAAATTTTATTTCCATTTATTTTGAAGTTATGTACAGAGTATAAAAGATTGTATATGGTGAGTTCGAATGTGAATTCTGGATTGGATGTAAATGATCTATGTATAAATGATGTAAATGTTGAGTTCGAATGTAAATTCTGGATTGGATGTAAATGATCTATATATAAATGATCGTAAATTTGTAATCGTAAGATTTATAAAGAATGCTTACTGTTGAGTTCTCAATGAACTTTAAATGAATTTTTTAAATCTATGGACAAATTGATCAACTTTTTTCATTTTGATTAATTGTTTTCACCGTCTTACCACAAATGTCGTCTTCCTTCTGCAATATAACTGAAGTTTCGTAGTTTTCTTTCTGCAATATAATTGAAGCATCGTCTTTTTGACATCGGCTAGTTGGTCCGCCTGAAATTATTATTTTGAACATGGGTAGTACTCATAGATGTATAAACAATAGTTTGCAATTTTCCATAAGAGCAAACACAATTGATTTGTTTACCTGGTACCAAGGCATAACTATTTGATGCAGAAAGTTGCAGATCCTCTGACTGCATACGTGGATCTTGATCTTTATCTTGTTGGTCATTACTTGTAGATGATCCATTCAATGTTGGTACAGCGTTGCGTGTTAATAAACATCGTGGGTGCTTTTTCCATATATATTTCGGCTCAAAATGCATGCTACATATACGAAAATCCCGTCGACGTGGATTTTTCGCTTGAATGAAATCAAGCCATTTTTGACGCCTGTATCATGAAAAAATATATATCGTATAGTCAATAACATGTTTTCATAATTTTTAACATCAACGAACGCGCAACCGTACATTAGAATAAGTAAGGCTATATCTATACTTACAGTTCTTCTTTCTTTGGTAAAGCAAAAAATATTACTTGCTCTTGACTCTGAATCTTTTGATTTTTTATATATTTGTTATTGTAACATAATTTCACATCGCAGTATATCGGCATTTTTATATAAAACAATCACATTCTGAAATAATAATTTTGGAAGACTGCGTCCGTAATTATGATATCCGCATCCTCACACCTACAACACTACCACAATCGCATCACCACGGATAACACACACATGCACTGTATTTTTCCTCTGAGCCACCAGTGGCGCTTCGGTAAGGCGATACGGGTACTTTCCTTTTGCTGAACATCATCTCAGACGTTACTCGTTGTCAGCATTCAATGTTATCATAACATTGTTCCTTTTCCTCTGTCCAAGAATTTTCAGCAATCGGTCTGGGTCATCATCGTTAAAGTCTATGACATTTGCATTGTCTGCGGTAGCACTAAAGTTACATTGGTCGTCAATTCGATACAACAGTTGTGGACCACACAGCAGCCGAGGATGAATTTGCAAATTTTATCGACTTCATACATGTGCACTTCCAGCAGCTGTCGAAATCTACGTTTTAATAAAACTCAACTATTTTTTATCCGTACTTTTGTTGAACAGAACCGCTTGTTATATAATTCTTGGTTCTCGTTCGAGTCTCCATAATCGCGAAATGGTACTAGCAACCATTCTCTAATGGGATACGCAGAATCTCCTATCATGTGTTAGCTTCTATCGCATATTGCCGGTAGTTCTGCACTTGTGTCCGATAACCGAAAGACCCACGCGTCATGAATTTTTGTTGGAGCACCAATAGAGACATCTGTGAAACGTCTTTTGCTATCACATATTCCTTGTAAAGTTATTGCCGGTATGTCGTGGCGACTTACGTATGTGCTTTTGATTTTGTGAACCTGGTGTCCGAATAGTTGCAAATGTACCATTTATACATCCGAGATACATCCCAATGTGGGAAATCCTGCAATCTGTAGAACAAAGACGTACTTCACTTATTCATACATATTCATTACGAAATAGATAACAAATACATTGATATAGTGTGTATATAAGTATATATATATAATAGTATAACTCTTGAATTTTCACTTTAGTCTCTCGTTGTTATGAAAGTTTTATAACGTTTTATTGCATTACGTACTTGAAAAAATTCTAATGCTGCCTGTTCTTCATCTTCTGGAAATTTTATCATGCTTGGAGCAATATGTGCGATATGCAAAGTCCATTATGCGATTAATTTGATTGAAAGTTATGGAAACGGCTACACCAAATCTCAGGGCAACATCCCGTAGCGATATTTTATTACCCGCAAACCTACAATTGTTGAGTTGAACAAATATATTATCGGGACCTATGAAAGAATGAAATTGGATAACTACAGCTACAATGTTCAACTTCAGCTGTTAAAGGCAAACTACCTCCGTATGTTAAATCAGATGGATAGAATCTCGAGGCTGTGTACTGTTCAATAAGTACATGTACAGTTTGTCTTTCTAATCGAAAACCCTGCATGAAGTGAAATGTTGAAATTACATCTTTTAGCGGTAATGATCATTTAATTACGTGTCACAAAATAGTCACAAAGCTGATTACCAGTACTCATTTCTTTATCCGAGAATTCGTGCATAACTCGCAGATATTTCTCACTCTACATTTTTTTGTTCTTGCCGTTAACGCGGTGATCATTACTTCATCATCGCTACTAGATGAAGATGTCAAAACATCCATAAGTATCATAACCTCTCTTGCTTCGGCCGCAGCCATTTTACCATACTGCACTGACACGAGCCCCTTACACTATCGTGCACTACGGACGAAAATGTTGTACCACCACTCCAGTAAAACGTAGGCACTGAAAGTGGGGCCTCCAATCGCGGTACGAGTCGAACGCAATACACTGCACTAGTGTACACTCAGTGTACAAAATAAAAAATAAAATAAATATGAACAGTTGCAAAACAGATTTGAAATATAAAAATTAACTGAGGGAGTGCTTGGCTTTGTTGCCTGATTTAACGCACCAGGTTTTCGTACTATTTTGCGTAAAGAAAAGATGTTTGTAATTTGTCTCTGAAACAGAGTCTGATGTTTTCGAGGTTTTGGCTGGCGAAACCATTTTTGTACTTGGCGGTAATTTTTGACATTTACAATGTTCTTGCCGGGTATTTCATTACTTTTTGTAGGTATCTACATTAGTGCCCCGAAACTTGTACTTTATGTGCAAATATCGAAGATTTCTGAGTTACGGCCTGTAGCCTACCATCGTGTTCGATGCCTCGCGAAACTTCAACCGAATCCGTTAATTAGTTATTGAGATATCGTACGTGCAATTTCTTTTCCTTGATATTACTAATTCGGAATTTCGATTTTATGAAAAGAAATATTCCCCTCAAGTGTCGAAGTTTTAGCCCAACTCTAAGTGGTTTCCATCAATTTCTTAGAATATTTCATGGATATTGCAAACCTGAAAATTATTATTCTTCTCCTGAAATAACATAACTGATGCAATTACACAACAACCAATTCGTGGTAACTATACTGTCGTATATTACATCATATCGTATATTGTCTGTCGTATACTAATCATCAGGGCTGGGTAAAAAGAAAATATATCAATGATTCTCTTATTGAACTCGCAAAGGAGTGAGTTGCACTCAGACAGCTTATGAAAAGTTCCGATAATAGTGATAATAATGATAATGATGATAAAGATAATGATACTAAAATGATAATAACGATAATAATGATAATAATGAAAATAATGATAATAATGATCATATTGATAATAATGACAATAATGATAATAATGAATATAATGATTATAATGATAATAGTAATAATAGTGATAATGATGATTATAATGATAATAATGATCATAGTGATAGTAGTGATAATAGTGACTTTATTAGTAATAATGGTAAAAATGGTAAAAACGACAATAATAATAATAAGAATATAAATAATGACATAATCAGAAATATTCAAAGCGCGCTGGCCGGGCTTACGGGTACTTGGCAGCGATTCGTTGCCTCGCGAATCTTGATTTCCTCTGATCTCTACAGGTCGCCCACTAGGTAGCACGACGAGTGAGGTGTTGCAAATGGTGCAAACCCATGTATCCCCCTTACGGCGGACGCCAAGCGCCCTGCACCAATATACTCAGCTTACACTCCAGCCATATGATTTTTTATAGGTCCATGATTATACATCTAGGAATGTATAGTTCGACGACGGACGCGCATAATATTCATACGCGTATGTATAGTGTAAGTGAACTCCAGCAGCAACAATTCACACGGCGTCATTATACAGGATGAGTTTTCTCTGGTATCGAACGAGAGAGGAACTTATTACCACAAACACTCCGCCCCTTTCTATTCATACTTGTTATTATCATATCAAGAAGCCTCACTCTGTTGTTATAGTCCCAAGTAGAAACATACCTGTCCTAGACTTGATAATAAAAGTGAGGTTTCTCGATTTGACGATAGGAAGTATGAATAGAAGGGGGTGGAGCGTTTGCGATGATACGCTCCTCCCTCGTTCGATACCAGAGAAAACTCACCCTGTATATGAACGTGTATACTAGACGCTCGATTCTGATTGAGACATCAAAAATGTACGTTTTAAAAACATTGAAATTGAAATATTCATATAATGTTTCAAAAACATGTAACGTGAAACATTTTGTAGATGCACAACATAAAAATATTGTGACTGTCATATTTCTGAAACGTCAGAATAGAAATATATTTGTAATACTACGAAAATGTCACAAATGAAACATTTGAAAATATACATAGAAGAAATATTTTAATTCCAACATGTTCGAAAGATCAATATTGAAATATTTTTGTAATATTACAATATATTGGAAATGTGATGTTATAAATGAAACATTTTTAACATTCAATAGAAATATTACAAATGTAATGTTAGACTTAGAAAACAATTATCACGTTTTTATAACGTTTTGTAACATTCTCTGCTGTGTGGAAGACATGTAGTAAGATTGAGTAGAGGGGTTAAAATATATTACGTGACGTGGGTATGTGAAAGAGATTATGTATTTACAGTTAAAAATCTTAGCTTATGCATGGATATGATAAATGAAACTCAAGTATATCTTGATAATAATTTTGATGAACTAATTGGCACTCTGAATATTATTTTTCTCTCTAAAACAATACCGGGAAAAAATAGTTGAAATAAAACCGTTCAATTTTTGAAATCTGTTCTCTCAAAAAACCGTCATCTCTTTCTACACACACGAAAAGAATGAAAAAATGACACTGTTTCATATTAGGTATGTAGATAGAAACTTGTACTTTTGTATAATACTAATGGCTTTTCTTCAGAAAAACGTTATTCTTTCCATCGATTCCTAGATATGCAACATTCGAGACTTTTTCGTCGCGATTTATAATGTCCTTGTCTTTGAAAGAAAACGGGCATTTTATTTCCAACAACGCGTCTTCACTTATAATTATTCCATCTGGACTAGTTGCTAGAAATGGTTATTGTACGTTTATAACCAGACCTACTGAATGTACTACTAAGCCAGTTTGAGCACTAAAACAATCTTTTGCGTTCTAATTGCCATTGCAATTGTCAGACCGGATGAGGTGAGTTTTTTGAAAGCTAGCTCGGCCGATAATATCGCATGCCTTGCAAAAAAAAATTTGCAGCGCTAGTCGCGTTGCATGTGGAGATCCTACAAACAATTTGATTCAACGTGCAATTTTTCTACGCGCACAATGATTGAGTTCAAGAGAATCATCGATTCAGAAGATTTATTTAGTGAAGACAGTGAGAATGAGACACCAAACGTACACGATCGAGCTAACAAGGTTCCAGAGGTTATGGTACCCAAGAAATCATCATCGAGATAACACAATGTATACAACGAATTACTAGCATGGCGTCAAAAGGAGAAAATAAAAAAAAAAAAACGAGGTTGCAATTCTGGATTATATGGAAGAAATTTCAAAAATATGTGCACTGACACCTTTGTACAATAAAATTTCAATGTTGAAAAGAATGTTGAAAATTAATCAAGGTATTAACATTGATGAGTGTCCCCTCATAAAGATGTACTTACGAGACAATGTAAAAGGATACGAGCCAAAAAAGTCGAAAACTTTGACTTGGCAACAAATTACAACTTTTCTTGATACTGCTTGTGATCAGGCTCACCTCGGTGTAAAAGTAGGTTAAAAAATATCACGATAAAAATGAGTATTTACAATGAAAATAAATATTTACAGTGAATTTATATTTTTACAAGTTTGCTTGGTTCTGGGTGTTGCTGGTTGTCTACGATGTTGTGAATTACACAGACTGAAAACTCAGCAAATTGACGATGACGGTTCGAGTGCATTTATTGAAGTCCAAGATACGAAGAATCATACTTGAATCGATCTTTTATCATTGAAGATCAGTTTTATGACATTTACCGACATTACACAACGCTGAGAGCACCCGACACACCAATTGATCAATTTCTCGTAAATTACCAACAGGGTAAATGCATTAGTCAACCGATCGGAATAAAAAAAAAAATTCCAAAATGCCGTCAGTAATTGCCTTCTACTTAAATTTGCCCAACGTAAATTCGTACCCCGGCTATTGTGTCCGACGTACTGCTGCAACTCTCCTTGCGAATACAGGCGCTAGTATGATGACTATAAAGCGCCACGGAGGATGGAAATCCGCTCAAGTAGCTGAAGGCTACATCGCTGATTCTAAAGAAACAAGAAGAAGAGTATTTCGACAAATCATGAATTATCGCGACTGTCTTTCAGCTGACACGACTGAGCCCCCAAAGAAAATTCTGAGAACAAATGAAGAAGTATCACCATCCAGGAATTTGGAGGATATATTGTTGATCGATCAAAACAAAAGTCAATAAAGGATTAGAGACAATCACATCCGAAATTCAGAATCTCGGAGGCTCCTCTGATTTTCAACAGTCTCCGATGTTTTCAACAAGCAATCATGCTGAAATACCTGCCGGAAACTTGTCAGCGGCACCTTGGGGTGCAAGGACCTCTTTTCAGCGCCTGCCACGTAATATACTATTGCGACCGATTCCATTTCTATGCCATACTTTATTGCTTCGTTCATCTTTCCATCAAATTTTTCTTTTTTAAATTGTGACGCTCAAGTTTCAAATCCACGGTTCGTATTTCAATACGATGAGCTTTACTCGAGCAAGTAATTCATTTGGCTCTGTCTTGAAACCATTCAAAACAATCGGATTAGCTTATGGACCTCATACAAATTTCGAAACAATCATTTTTGGTCACTACAATTTTCTTGTATTTTGGTCTGAGATCATCAAGACACGTACACACATTTTCAAATCGTCTATTGAATAAATTTCATAACTGCTGCAAATAATCCTTAAATCTTGTAGATTATAAATTTGTTCAAAAACACGAAGTGCTGCTTTTTTACGGCTTTCTTCTTCCTCTAACACGATTTTTCGTTGAGGCTCTACCTCTTTTTCTGATGTTACATCACGGCTAAAGAAACATTCGGTATGTAGCATGGCGTCTGGCACGTTTTGTAAGTCCTGGATTTTATTAGATTTTAGATATATTACAATCAATCACCTGTTCTTCGGATGGAAACAGGTTTTGTATTGCAGAACCCTTCTTATATTTCTCAACTTGGCTCTGCTCAGGCTGGTTCCAAACTTGCGGTCGATCAGTTTTTGATTCTGTATTTTCATAGTAAATGAAAATACAGATGATAGCAACGTGCTTACATCCTCGAACCGATAAGCCAGCTTTGCAACCGCACTGAGATTTTACAATCGTACGATCCCCATTCAGCTATAAAAATGAATTAAGGACTCTCTTTCACATAAAATGCAATAATGTAACAATCAAACAGCACATCAATCCAGCAAAATTTTCTGTATTTACTGCATACAAAAAACACGTCATGTAATTTGTTACATACAAAAAATAAAGAAAAAATACCGAGACCAAAACAACGATTGTACAATTAAAATGACCTATAAGGCTTTTGTTATTTTACAAGCAAGTTATTAATTATTTTCTTAATTATCTTAGTAGCATAGTATTAATTGCAAAAATCATGCTTATTGTTGAGGCAAAAAATAAAGTATTTATTCAACAGTACAACAGACTATTGGAATTGGAATATATCCAAAACCTGTATGTTTAGAATACTTATTCCTGCCCATTTTTGGTGTATGTTTCATATCTTTTACATATAGCGATCAACTATAAATATTCATTATTATTCGTTTTGCTCACATTAGATTTTAATAATAAAATTTTCATTTCATTATAAATACCTCTATTTTCACGTCGTACGAAGAATTATTTTCCCTAGTTTGCGGGATTACTTTACCGATCACAACTCGTTGGCCAGCTGAATCCCGAATTTCCTAAACTTCAGTAATTTGGCGATTTTCAAATAGTTTTTCACCTAAATTTAATTTGAATATTGATCGAAAATCATATCAATATCTACGCAGTATTATGGATGCGTAAGCAGGTAAGAATTCAGTGTGGTAAACTCACAGACTTTCATTATTTAAGACGGTTTACTTACCTTTTGATATGCATTTTCCACGAAAAAAAAATCAAGCTCTATGCTTCGGAAGCCACATTGTAAGTAAGCCGAACTCATTTCAATAATATCAGTTACCATTTCATTAAATAATAGTAGCGAGGCCTACATGTGCCGTTCTTTACAATACGTATCCTAAACAGTCGGGAATCTTCATAATGCAGTCATTTGTCCACGAGATGGCGCCACGGCCGGTGAACCGTGATACACAATGATACTTAATGAATCAACCGCAATGCTCTTTATTCAAACGATATGACTCTTCAAAAAACGCTCGTATTTTCGTTACGATATTTCGATAGTCACCATCTCAAAGTGGAGAAAAAATCACTTTTATCAACGGTACCATACTAGTCGAAAAAGATTGATTCTTGCCTTCTGCGGCTTGGTGACCCTGAGAGACTGAAAAGAAGGCAAACGAAACAGCATATAAGACCGTGTGGGAAAGCCAGGGGGCTTACGAATTATAGCGGCTGTTTACAGGCTACTTATTTACCATCGTCAGTAAAGTGCCTAGCAGCCACTGAGATATCGGTTTAAGGCGCCCCGCGTACTCGGCGGACTTGAATCGAGACACACGTGAGCCGTTGACTGTCTACAACTTTGCAACAGTGCAGTGACTGCGATCAGTAAGTGTCTGGCATCCGTTGGCTCAGTACGCGATGGTATAGTAATTCTTTGTACCGTATTAAGAAGTGATACTAACGTAATAATAGTAAACAACATTTTAATTGTATTAGTTTTAAATTTCGATTAATCAATTATGATTATACCAAATTATGCAGCCTTATTTCATTTCGCTTTTAATATTTGAGTAATTTTATTATTTTTTAATATATATCTGTATTCTTTCATCTTATATCGTAATTCTTTTACAGTTTTTCTATTTTCTTTTCTCGTACGGGATTTTTATTTTGCGGCAGTAATAATACCATCATGAGCATCCTTGGTAAAGAAGGTAGAAGTGGTGTTTACGAGTTTGAGGACCGCAGACGTCAGCCCGATGCAATTTCTCGATGGACTGCCTTACAAATCGCTATTTATGATTCATCAACGGGCCAATTCTTAGGACGAACGCGATCAAGTTGGGGTAAATATTTCCACTATGTTTCCTCTTACATTTCAACATGGAAACTACTTCAGGATACCTATGGGTTTAATTCTGCTTCAAGGGCAACGGTATTTACATTGTTATCCTTTTGGTTATTTACACCCAAGTTAGCATTTTTCGACAATAGTACAGCACTTTCTATTCGGAATAATACTAAACTATCCCTATACTCGCGAAGTTATTTTTAGTCTAAGAGAACGGTCACGACGATTTTGAATCTGCAGGCTTACGTTCTAATACTACCATATCCTCATACAGGGAGAGTTATTTTTAGTTCAAGAAAACGGCCATGACTGTTTAGAATTTGCATCTCTGCACACTTGCATACCTCAGTTTATGTTCATCGACAAAACTCGTTAACAAACTCGAATTAACGAAATTAAAAGTAGCAATTTGAATTCATTTGTTAAAAAGGTTTTATTGAACATCTTAAAAAAGTCTGATATAATGATCTACAGATCATTCCATCTCTTTCAAAGCGTAAACTGGTCCTAATTATTCAGAGAAACGCAACCGTCGTGTCTGTCATCCTGTTCTGTATGGTCTACTCTTCATAAAAAGTATGATTGTCGCAACGGAATATGTATTCGAAGGTATGATTAAGAGTAGGTGTGAATAAAGTTGCGGTTTCAATATTCACGAATACCGAACTTCAGACTTCTACTTGAAAATTTGAAAAAGTATTTCGAAGGGCATGCACAAAAATAAAGAATTAGGTGACAAGATTTGAGATTTAGAGAAATAAGTCAGCACAGTTTCGGACATTAAAATTGTTTAGAACACTTCATTTGGTTCTTCTTCTTCCGCTCTGAAGTTGAATCTATGAGGAGTAGCGCGGGTGAAAACAATTCATTTGTCCGAAATTCGATTTTACAATTGATTCAAATTTTTTGTACAAACTCTGGTTCTTTTTTCATCTTATTGTGAAAGAATCGTCTATACGTTGGGTATTCATTAGAAAATAATGAAAATTTTATGAAAAGAACTTTTTGTTAGGACGAAATATGACTTTTTCATAATGGTTTGGTTATTCGCCATATGCTATTCGCTCTTAATGATTTATTTCAAGTACTTTGAACAAAACAATAATACAAATTTCAACTCCACAGAATTTACACAATTCTAACTAGACGATTAAAAAATAGGAAAATGACGCAGGAAGTTAATTTAGTGTTTACTTTATGAAATAACAATTATTTTCTACCGTGAAAAAGAAACTGATTATTGAAAAAAAATATATATACGAAATTACCCATATCCGCGAGAATAAATTCAAGTAATTGGAGAGCAAATGGAATCACTACTATATTAACAATATTCATAAAAATCGGTAACTTGATTATGCGACTTTGATTATATCGATTTTGCAAGGTGACACTTCATTATGTAAGTACGAGTGTTATAAATACGTGATATCCCGTTACAAATTCTATAGAAAAATGCGAGATATATGCGTGCGAAAATTCATATCCAACGCAATTTCATCATCATTAATTTTGATCGTTATGAAATTACGTACATGTTTTTTTTATTTCGATTTCATGACATCGTCTGATACTACTTTATAGAATCAATATCACAGATGACGAAAAATAACCACAATTGTAATTTCAGTCGATTTATCTCGTACTATAAAATAAAGTACAAAGGAATAGAACTACCCAAATCATTATACTAAAAGTGAAATTCGAAAACTATTCAAATTAATTGAAAAATTGCAAATGAAAAAAATATTTACTAAAAACGTCATCAACAGCAGTTTGCTCAGAGCAAGCATACGCGTAGTTACGTTATTACGGCATAATACCTACCTATTTCAAATAAAATACGACCACATTTATAAACTGTCGATAACAATTAACAGTATGATGGTAATTATACAGGGTGGGGCATTTATAGTGACCTGGGCAATTTTCTCCGAAACGAAGTGAGATATGAAAAATCATTCCAGACATTAGTTTCATGATTTCAAGGGGAGCACTAATATTTTTGATTTTGTTTCAAAATCGAAGTATTAAGATCATTTGAAGGTCAACTTTGGTTTTTTAAATGAAAACCTGTGTTATTTTTTTTTTTTTTAGATTCGTGGTTTGCATGAAAAAACAAGAAACTTTTATTCAAAACATTTTTTTATTTTTTGTTTTTTTTAATGTTAACTCTTCATGGTATTTGCAAATTTCCATTTTTTTTTTTTATTCTAAATTTGAATATAAATTAAAATTAAAGTTGATATCCACAATTAAGGATTATTACTATAATAAAATTTTTGAAGAATAATTATTTCTTAAATTTAAATTGGAATTGTCGAAAAAATTCAAAAAAAAGTACCATTAAAAATTGCGATTGGAAACAATGTTTAAAACGAAAGTTTTTTTTATTTTTTCATGCAGAACACGAATCTGCAAAGGATATAGGTTTTTATTTATAAATTGGAAGTTGACCTTCAAATAACCTTTATTTTTCGACTTTCGAAACAATTTAAAAACACTGTCTTGTGTTCTCCTTGCAACCATGAAACTAATGTCTGTAATGATTTTTCATATCTCACTTTGTTTCAGAGAAAATTTCCCAGCTCGCTATTAATACCCCACTCGGTATATATACAGGGTAGTTCATTTAACGTGAGCACCCCAAATATCTCTTTTGCTGTTACAGTAACGAGACAAATATCGGGAGGATAATTTCCTTAGTCTTGAAGGGCTGATACAGTAGTGAAAAATTTATTTCTGTCAAAGTCGTAGTTTCAACGTCCTCAACGTCATCAATAGTTCTTCAAATGAAAACTTATATTATCAATAAGAGTGCCAATCGAGATCATGGTATTTTCTTAAACGAAGGTAGCGATCAAGTCGAATCAAATAACTAAGTAACATTATTTGACTCGACTTGATCGCTACCTTCGTTTGAGGAATTTTCGACCTATGGATTTTTATTACATAATTTTGTTCTACTTGAAAAATCAAACGGCTTTTGTATGAAACATTTTCTTTTGAGACACCGAATTATTATGATATTTAGCTCAATAATTAAAGATTTTTGAACATTTAAGGAGGTACGATCATTACGACGGTGTCAAAAAAGAGTCTGAATTTATTTTTTTCCTGATTTATATTCAGCACCATTACGAAAAAACTAAATACTGAAATTTTGGCAATAGGCAGATGAAGTACCCGTCAATATCATGTCCAAATTTCAAGACCGAAAGTTATATATTCGTCGTCATGATCGTACCCCCTTAAGGACTTTTCACCTCCAAACTATCAAGTTTGGAGAAAAATTGGACAGGACAAAAAGTGCGTAATTTTGTGCAAAATAATTGCAATTTTTTTTCCTACAACTGCAGTTTATTGCAGTTTTTTTAATTGCAAGAAAAAATCGAAATCGTCAAGGGAGTTCGAGCAGAACTAATGGGTCAAAACAGTATTAAAATTTCTTTGTTTTCTTAATTCTCGAAGTAATTATGAAAATTCAGAATTTCAATTTATAATAATATAACAAGCTTATAAGTTAACAGTTAATTTGTATTCAATAAAAAAAAGTCATGAAATTACTTTGTCAGTTTTTATTTATGTGGTTTGAATAAAAGATGTGGCAGAAGGTGTATAAGGGGAATTCCATGCCATCTCGATCAAGATTCTACGTCGATGTCTCAGATTGGTTTGATAATTTTTTGTATAAAAGTACACGACGAAAAACGCAATCGTAATTTTTTTCAAAATTTTTCGACCCAGCGTATGTGAAGTATGATTTAAAATCTTGAAATAAAAACACTCACTTAGAAACTTAGAAAATTACTCTTTTCATGAGATTCCATCAAGCCTCCTTAAAAAAGTTTTGAAAAAATATTCTTCAGGATTCTTTGCATGAAATTACGTAATTCTTGTCTCGTGCCCTCCTGGAGTAGGAAGGGGTTCACATGACTCGATCCAAGGGCCCAATGTTATTCCTGACTTCAAATCCTGACACGGCGGTGACGGCAGCGAGATATATCTTTATAATATAGAGAGATATATGGCACGCCAACCCCCCAAATTTGAACTCCTCAACTATCGAAAATTGAACCACTCGTCGACCTCATAGTTTCCAATAATGAATGTTAATATTTTTTAGCACACGGATCTACGGCGCTTAATACTATTGATATACCTATACAGTTTTCACATGTTCTTCAGCTGAATCGATATTTTCTTTTGATCTTCCGTTTGTCGCTTCATAATCGTCATAAATATGAATTTGAGCACAATGAGAAGTTTCTCCTTTTTTGTGTAAATACCGCTTGAAGTAATGTAGCAAACCTGGCCTCAAATTTTGTACACAATTATATCTAGCTATAATACGCCATCGTTGTTCCCCAGCCTTTCTCACAAATTATGTTACCCAGGCCGTAAGTTTTACGTTTTATGTCTTACTCCTTACATCGTATGTCTTACCTCCTACGTTTGATATCTTACGTCCCACGTCCTACGCCCTTTTTCCTACGCCCTGCATCCTAAACAGCGCCACCACAACGGGACGAGGGGCGCCTTCCTCCCGCACGCTTTGCGTATGACTGCATTACAAAATCGCACTAGCTATTTATATGAATTTTTTATCCTTCGATATATTGAGAAGAAAAAATTCATTTTAATTGTTTTTTTTTCCAAGTAAATGTAAATAATATATTTTTTTCTTTACTCAGCTGTGATGATTTCGTGCTTCGCACACTTCATACTCATCCCGTAATTCTATATCCCATTACTACATTAGGTTATAATTTTAATGTATATGCATGCATTGTAGGGTAGCTTTTATCTCAACACCACTTGTACAAGTATACTAAACAGCTAAACTACAAGACAGACTGTATAAGCGGGGAAACACCGCCAAAGATTGACTATACATG
Source organism: Macrophya annulata (assembly GCA_963924015.1). Lineage (NCBI taxonomy): Eukaryota > Metazoa > Arthropoda > Insecta > Hymenoptera > Tenthredinidae > Macrophya > Macrophya annulata. The sequence goes on from OZ001264.1 coordinate 8,385,832, forward strand.
CTAGCTCCATCCGATGGTGAAAGCCGGTACCCAAAGTCAGTTTTTTATCTCGGCAGATGGTGAATGAGCAGTGCTTTTGAGTCTGAATTTAGACCAAGTTCGGAAATTGACTGACAGTTGACAGTACACAGTACTGAACATCTACAGTATACGTGACTCGAACTATAGATTTTGTGCACTGTCAGTCAACTTCCGAACACGGCCTTAAGCTCAAAAGCACTGCTTATTCACCATTACTTTTTCACGAGGCGCCATCTGTCGAGATAAAAAACTTTCATCACCTTTTTTTAACTCACCGATTTCAGACAAACTTAATGATTTAGTACTATTGATGGAGAGGGAGGGGCGCGAGTTTTCAAGCTGCCCTGGGTGCCGACTTTCCTTGTGGCAACGCTGGTCCTAAATCCTACGTCTTACACCCTACGCTCTACGTCCTGCGTCCTGCGTCGTACGCCTTGCGTCCTACATCCTGCGTCTTACGTCCGACACCCGACAACCTAAACCAGTAAACCACTTGGGTGCCACTTTAGTGTACTCGGACAAATTCAGGTATACTCGGGTGAATTTGGGTGTACTCGGGTGAACTCGGGTAAATTCGGGTGTGCTCAGGTGTACTCGGGGAAACTCGGGTAAATCCGAACAAACTCGAGTGTACTCGGGTAACCTCAGGTGTACTCAGGTAAACTCAGGTGAACTCAGGTGAACTCATAGCAACCCAGGTCGGGTAACTATGGCAACCTAGATCGGGTAGCCATGGCACCCTCGAGCGAGTAACCATGGCAACCTAGATCAAGTAACCATATCAACTAAGGTCTTGTACACTTGGCGAAGTTGATTCTGAGCCGGAAATGAAAATCAGAAAATTTACTAGACTGATTGTTACTAGGCAAGTAGCTAGACACGAGCTGTCTGCTCTCGGAATGATGTCACTCGGTGTCAGACTCGGTCTAGCAGACAGCTGCTGCTGGTTTCGCAGTAGACTGTCTAGCTACTTGCCTAGTAACAATCAACCTAGTAAATTTTCTGATTTTCATTTCAGACTCAGAATCAACCTCGCCAAGTGTACATACATACATCGGCGGCCGCGGTATTATCAATATAATATATACATACATACATACATACATATATATATATATATATATATATATATATATATATATATATATATATATATATATATATATATATATATATATATATATATATATATATATATATATATATATATATATATATATATATATATATATATATATATATATATATATATATATATATATATATATATATATATATATATATATATATATATATATATATATATGTATATATATATATGTATATGTATATGTATATGTATATGTATATGTATATGTATATGTATATGTGTATGTATATGTGTATGTATATGTGTATGTATATGTGTATGTATATGTGTATGTATATGTGTATGTATATGTGTATGTATATGTGTATATATATGTGTATATATATGTGTATATATATGTGTATATATATATGTGTATATATATATGTGTATATATATATATATATATGTATATGTATATATATGTATATGTATGTATATGTATATGTATGTATATGTATATGTATGTATATATATATGTATGTATATATATATGTATGTATATATATATGTATGTATATATATATGTATGTATATATATATATATATATATATATATATATATATATATATATATATATTAGGGTACTTTTATTTTTTTGACTATTTTTATTTTTTCGCTCCCCACTCAAAATCTTGTTGGAAAGGTTCAAAAAAAAAGTCCTTGAAAATTTGAGCCCTTAATAATAACTCTAAGTACTCGACCGAAGCGCCTAAAGATTTCCCATTTAAAATACACGTAAACTTTGATCTTTTTTTTCTAAATATCTATATCTGAGCCGCATTTTATGCTATTGGATTGTTCCAAAGTGGGATTTACTCGGAATTGAAAGTTCTACAAAAATGCTTACTGTGCCGTAGCTGTAATCTGTACCTGTACGATGGTACGGGTCACTAAATCTGATTTTGGGAAAAATTCTCATTTTTTTGAAGATATTTCAAAAGTGACTGGATTTATCGAAAAAATGTAAAGGACAAACTTGTAGAAATTTTAATTTGCTTCAAAAAGGGTCTCATCAGTTGAATCGCTAAGATTGATATTTGATGAGATATAAAGCGTTAACATTGTCAACAAACAACAAGTTTGGTACGAAAATTCTGAAAAATTTCATAAAATGACAAATGACAGAAAAAAATCAAAGTTTACGTGTATTTTAAATGGGAAATCTTTAGGCGCGTCGGTCGAGTACTTAGAGTTATCATTAAGGACTCAAATTTTCAAGGAATTTTTTTTTGGACCTTTCAAACAAGATTTTGAGTGGGGAGCGAAAAAATAAAAATAGTCAAAAAAATAAAAGCACCCTAATATATATATATATATATATATATATATATATATATATATATATATATATATATATATATATATATATATATATATATATATATATATATATATATATATATATATATATATATATATATATATATATATATATATATATATATATATTCGTAGCAATTTCTATGCAACATTATAGCACCGAATGCTGTGCAAATATTTATTTAGACCTTTTAGCGCTACATCCTTAAGGCGTCTGTCAATTATTTAACGGATGACGAAGCATGTATGTATTCGAAGTTTTGGTATTCTCACGTTATTTATCAGTAGATAAGTATGATACGTTGTAGCTTTTTGTATGAAGTGAGAATGAGGGAATAATTAACAAAGGTCCGCAATGTGGGGAAAACTAATCGTCGCTACACAGAAACACATTTTTCATATTTTTTATACTATTCTTCATAATCTACAGTCGGCTTTTGTCAATAATAATTCAATAATTTCGAGTTATAAACAGTACAGGTACATACATATTCGTTAGTAACTATGTTTACGTAACTTTGCCTTCTTTCCAGATAAAAGTCAAGAAGCAATTTACCTGCAGATATCAAGCTAATATGTAGCAAACAGTCGTAGCAAGTTGTTTTAATTTTGCAGCTGCAATAATCCAGCAATAATTTTAGTGCTGATCACGACAAATATGACCCTCATTGCAATTATTAACACGACAAACTTTTTCGATTATTTGAGGCAACATACTAGCAACCCGAGCATCTCAGGGCTGTCTACTTTGGGTGTAAATGAAATATTTCAATGAAATATTTATCTACATACTCTAGAAGTATTTCAGATATCTACTGCAATGCAAAATTTGTAATTATTCCCAATAATATTTCAAAAATAATTCTCATTAGATGTTGTAAATATTCCAAATATGTAGTGTGTGGGACGTAGTATCTATCAGTATAGAGAATTCCCTTGTGGGTTCACGTTTGAAAACATAATCATTTCCAGATCGAACCAGCACGCATCACCGAGTAAAAGTTTCTTTGAAGAATACATTTTTAACAGCGATACACCATTCAGCCAAATATGAAATTCAAGACAAATGGAATAATAATAAATTATTAACTACAAGAGAGTTTGGCGCATTGGTTAGAACGTTCGAGGGACCAGTTTTAGTGGCTTTTTCCGCTCCTCCAACCAAAACAAAATCTGTTCAAATTCTGAAAATGACATAGTTCTATATTTCGTACGAAAGTAGGTACGAACTCTATCACTATCAGTTAATGAAACAGACGTGTAGTGCCCGCTCTCATTGTCAGAGCCATAACGTCTAATCGCAGCGCCAAGCTCACAGCCTATAATAGGTTTAGTAGTTTTCCTCATTCACTGCCGGTAATTCCATGGTATTGTATCACTATGCCGGAAATAAACCTTGGTAAAAAAAAGTCGTTAGAACGTTCGACTAATAATCCGAGCAAGCCTAGTTGACGTGGTTTGCATCCCGGCAATAAACGGCATTTCTCTTTGATAAAACAGAATGCGTTTTTAATCTTTTGGTATGAAGTACAAGTTGTCAATATTTCAGGTGCGATAACGATCCTATGTTATGCAAACAATTATATAACTATATATTTCAGAATGACGTGAGAAAACGAGGGTATCGGAATGTTTTACAAATATCTAAACGAAATATTTTCGAAATATTCAAGTCTGTTCTTGAAATATTCCAGAAATATTTCTGAGATATTTAGTGTTGTGTGGGATAAGGATACGTACTGTCATGACATTTGGAAGGAACCATGAATGAATTATTATGAATTTCGATGATTGGATCTTACCGTAAAACTCTATTTTGTTTTTAACTTTTATACACATATAATAAAGTAAACTAACTTAGAATAATTTTATCGTATATCATTTTTTTTTCCGTTAACCCTCCGTCGGCAATCTGGGGTTTTCAAGACACAGTCGAAATTTAGGTTTCGAATTTTGTCTCATGTCAGGGACATCTAGATACAACATTTTTTTTCGAGTATCAAACCGATGGAAGTCCCACGTGGGTCTTCAGTGAGCCATATTGCCGGTGGTGTAAGCTATTTTCGCCTATATAAGCTGTCTGGACGTTTGAAGCTATTTGTAGTTATTTGTATGGGGCATTCCATGTGAAGTCACCGAGCCTCTGACCCCGACCATTTTTAATTTGGCCGAATTTTTTTTTAGTCCTTAGTAATCATTGGAAGAAGCACTCATGATTCATTTTAGAGTCTTAACTCAATCCATTCTTGACCTATGAATTTTTTGAAAATCTTACCTTCAAAAAGTTTAAACGCATATAACTTTAGCAAGAAGCATGGTATCGATAAAAATAACTTCATTAATCTCTTCGTCTTGAGACGTACTTTCAGAAGAAGATATTGACAGAGTTATTCGATACCGATTTCAAGTGTTTTTGTAATTTGAAAGTGAAAAATCGTTCTTTCCAGCCTGTATCGGTACGTGAGTCGAATCGAAAAGTATTACACCTCGGATTATTGCCAGAAACTATGACACCTCAAGTTAACGTCCAAAACAGCGACACCTCAGATTGCCGTCCGAAACTATGACTCCTCAGATTCAGGACAAAATCTATGATACCTCTGATTCAGGACAGAAACTATGACACCTTAGATTGAGGACAGAAACTATGACATGTCAGATTAAAGTTGGAAACCATGACATATCGCCCGATCTTGAAGAACTATGACAACGCTGCATTCAATCATAATTAAGGAAATGCATGAAAAGACAAGTGGTCAGTGACCGTTTGCAGAAATGTCTGAAAATTAATTAGCAGGTATATTATCATCGGAAAGTATGTATCTCGTTATATGAAGGCTTATTATTCATTCTAAGTTATTTATTCTTGTAAATGAATTGAAGGAAAATGTATAAAAACCATTTTTTATTTTAACGTCATCTTACTTAATATGAATTTATCAAATGAACATTTATACATGTTTTTTTTTTACTTTAATTCCAAGTGTACATGTTTTTGAAAACCGAAATTCTAAAAGGCATTGTAAAATAACAAAATAAAGATTGTGAAAACTCATTATTGCGAAATTTGTTTTCTGGCACAAACTTTACTGGTGGCGTCTGTTCTTTTACAACTAATGATAAATTTAAACTTTGGTTTGATCTTATTCTATAAAAATGAGAAGATATTATTGATGAAATAACTCATTACAAAAGTAGTGATGTTTTTCTGAAATTAGCCGATTTTCGCACAAACGTTTCAAATCGTTGATTTTATCTTGGCTAATGTTGAGTTTTTGGTTGTAAGCCTTTTCTAAACTGCCCGTATCCAAGAATTTTTTTTCCAATGACATTTTTCCGGTATCCACCGGTTCCTCAAATCTATATTTATATTTTACAATATTTCGATTGCTTGGTTCGAAAGCTATTTCTCTTAATTTACTAATTTTAATCTTTTCCAAGTGCATTGTGTCGGCTAGTGTTGAGAAATCAAAAATCTCATTTTGATTCACTTGATGGACAACATAGGGATTTTCAATCTCAGCTGCTTGCATAGTTTTATACCACTGGTCTTGCGTGAAAATGTTTTTGTTCCTAGTGGCTCTTTCGATCAAACCGTGCATGCTGCCCCCATCATTTTAACTGTGGCGAACTTCAAAGTATCCACTCGAGTAATAAATACTTGACGCATTAGAACGGGGTGTCGTTAAAACTTTCTGTAGATCGAACGAACCAACCAAAAGTTTCCTATTCTCGCAGTCTTCAGCACCAGCTTCAGACCTATCGCTGTGCACCAAGTCACGAATAATCTTTTTTTCGCTTGGTGCTCATCAAATGATTTTTGCTGAATCTTTTTTTCGTCAACGAATGAATTTTTGAATTTGGTACATTCATCGCATGCATCTTTTTTTGGCACGTGAAATTCCAAATTATATTCTGCATATTGATGTATAATAGCTCAGTGATGCTATTTTTTCGACATTTTTCGCACTCATGAAAGATTTGTACATTCTGTACATCGCTGTGAGATTAACCCCCTCTTCTAGGTATTCCTTATTCATTCTTTCTCTACAATAATGGGGCTCAACTCGAGGAAACATCAGAATGTGTTCATGAACACTTTCTGTAATATAATAATAGCGGGTATTTTGCTGACCGGTTCTGATGTTTTCCACGTTAATCCTCGATTATAAAATGCCCATTCAATGCGTTTCCTTTTTTCTTTCTTATAGTTTCGACCCACTGCCAAGTAATTCCTTAAAAAATAAAGCAACAATATAAAGCCAATTTTTTAATAAAATGCTGATCATTCTTTTTGAATAGTTTGAACACTGTATCTTTAAATTGAATCTATACCCAAAGTATTGAGGAACATTGTGCGACACACATTTACTCTTTCAGTCGACGTTGCCAAATTGTATTTATATGTGTTTTCATTTTTTGGTTTCATACCATCTTCAAGTGAAACTCTTCTTCCCTTTGGCTTTGACGCCAAAACTGACTTGTCGACATAATCCCATCGTCTTGTGTGTGAATCCAAAGACCAAAACTCGTGAAAAATGGCTTCTCTCGCGTTTTAGCTTATGCCATTCCTGCATTTCAATCTACAGCTAATTTTACACAATTCTTTAATTTTTCCGAATGAAATACACTTATTTTTTCGTCAAACTCATTGTCATTTTTCAACCGAATACAACAACTTCTCTTTCTGGAAAGCTGAATTTTCATTCGCACGAGTTGCTACATTTCCTATTCCCTTGAAATCTGAAAGTGGTTGACAGATGATTGAAAAGCGTTTTTCTAGTCAATAACAATATGTTAACTTTCAATAATTGTGCTCAGTTTCGAAGGACTAAAATACTGAAAAATAGTATCTACATGATTTATAAGAATATTGAGTGCAAATTGTTGGTACTTAATCTTGGGTTTTGAATATGGGTTAATTAGACGATTTGGAAAATATGAACAAAAATCATTAAAATTATCATATCTTTCACGACATCTATGGTACACGAAGCCTGTATGCCAGTAGATTCGCGAGTATCCGCGTCTACGTCAAAATGCAGTTGACGGGAATCTCGATAAGACCGAAAATTATGATAACTCACAGGGTTATCTAGAAATCATTAAATGTGTTCAAAGAAATGTACTCTTATGGTTGAACAAGTCTAATTAGGAAACTTAATATATTTCGACAGTAGCTATGAAACGCAGATTATAATTATTCAAACCATTAATCATTGTCGTTCCCGTAGCACAATTATTCAAATCAAAGGACGTAGGCTCAGGATCTATTCCAGACACTTTTTGGAGTACTGCAGTCCACTTCATCAGATATCTTCTGTTATTCATGATCATTTTCCAACCACCGAAAAACTAGTTTCAATATAAAGATTATACAAAAAACAAACTCTCAAAGAATGTATCAATAAATGTATTATAGTACGTAGATTTTATAGAAATTGTTTAAATTTTCATACTTACACTCCATTTTTATTAGAAATCTTAATTTAGAACTCAAATTCAAATACGTCTTGAGTATATCGACCTCAGACGACGAATGTGAATCCGTTCGAAAGGGAATAGATACGTACACAATGCATCATCAACACACAGTTCGAAAAGTCAACAAAATTCTGCTATGTGTACAACCCAGTTTGACAAAAGTACCAGCGTTTTCATTGAAAGCGCAAAACAATAGACTCTCGATACCCACTTCGACACCCGAAGTCTTCACCCTTGATTCCAAAGTCTAATCAGATCTAAGTCTTGATAAACCCTTTCGATCGCCGCAAGAATCATTCAAATCGGTTTATTCGTTCCAAAGGTATCGTACGACAAAAAGAGAAATTTTTTCCGTGCAATATCTTTTGAACCAATCAATCGATTTTGATGAATCTTACAGCGATCGAAAGGGCTATCCAAGACCTAAGTCTGATTAAGTTTTGAGACTAATTGCACGAACAATTTAGGAGTTAACATGAAAACGTTAACTTGAGGTGTCATAGTTTCTGGCCATAATCTGAGGTGTTATACTTTTTATTTAACTCACGTACCGGCCGTATCTCGCTTTTAATTTTTGCAAACGAATTATCAAAAAACTGTTGGAAATTCTACAATCTTTAAGCCTATTCTAATCGTGGTTATATGAAGCGATCTATTTTTCAAAATATTTTTAAACAAAATAAAGACTTCTTTTGTCGAACCCTCGTCGATGTTTTCAAAAAACAAATATCGAAATAACTATTACTAATGTTGGAAAGATTCAAAGTATGAAAACGGATAAAATAAAGAATTATAACCTGTATTTTCAATCACAATAATGTTTTAATAATATTCATTAATATTCACTCATATCAATATTTTGTATCACACGTATATTGTTAATTTATTTTCTTTCATGCTTAAAAATGTAATGCTCTTATCAGAAGTCATCCACAAATAATCTCACACAAATTTTTCGGATTTTGTCTTCATCTGATTCTCATCGTTCTTAAGATGTTCTGCGTTATGAACTCTAGAAATAATCTTCAATTGATCCAAAGATCTAGACTTCAAGAAACTGTTTGTCAGAAATAAATTGGTGGAATTGTTTTCCCATGTCTGCCATAAATAATTTAAATTCGAATCGTTCGTCACGTAGTATATTCAATGTTTGCATCATTCGTCACCTAGTATATTCAATGTTATCAATTCCACGAACGCCCCACAAACAATTCGGTCTTAATCCGTACCGGAAATGTCGACATTGTGAGTATGCCACATGTGCATACAGGACGTCTCACTTCATATCAGCACTCAGTAATTTAACCCATAACTTTTACGGGACCTTGTAGTTTTTCGGGTACTTATCAAATACAAAAGAAATTGTAGACGAAGAAACTGTCTTTTTTTCTCTGAATTGATGAAATCTTGATAGAAAATTTTCCTTATAATTGTATCAATAATTAATTAACTCGAAGATAACGTTGTAATCTTTTTACGCCTACCAGAAAATATGAATTATAATTACACATAAAATCAAGCAGTTTACATGTTGAAGCTAATATTCGGAATTATAAATTTTTAAGGGAAATGTCTTAATTAATCCAGTCGAGTCAATAACCGTATATCGCCTGACATTTCGACAGTCGTTTCTGCCCTCATCAGAAGTTACTTATTAAACAATTTACAAATAAAAATCAGTCACACTGATTACGAAAGTACGCGTAAAAATGTCAATAGAATGAAAAGAATGAATAGAATAATAAAACAAAAATTTGTTACATAGTCATAACAAACTAAGCTAGATGAACCTAATGATATGTACAATTTGACAATTCAGAATAAATCAAACTGCCTGTAATAAATTGAAGAAAGTATTTTTATTTTGTATTGTATTCGCTTGTATTTTTCTATTCAGTTTGACGAATTTTTATTTGGAAATTGCTTAATAAATAGACTGTGATAAGGGCAGAACACGACTGCCGAAACGTCTGGCGATATACGTTTATTTACTCGACTGGATTAAGACGAAATGTAACGTTTCAAGGCCTCGAAAAATAGGAACGGTGAATTCTCCGAAACTACTGGATGAATCGCAATGAAATTTTGGGGGATTACGCATTATTCCAGTAGAAAGAGCCTGATTATTTTACGTTTTTGAAATTTTTCAAAAAATTGAAAAAGAAAAAAATTTTGTAAAATTTCGAAAAAGTAAAATAATCAAGCCCTTTCTACTAGAATAATGCGTAATTCCCCGAAATTTCATAGCGATTCATCCAGTAGTTTCGGAGAATTCACCATTCCCGTTTTCGAGGCCTTGAAACGTTAGACCTTCCCCTTATAAAATCAAGCAGTTCTTTCAGCATGATTATTTGACAATATTCTCGTTATGCAGTTTTTCAATTCTCATCAATTCAAATTCACTATTTCATACGAAGAATAATTGAAAATTCATAATTACAGCTGTTCGTAGAATAGCTGCCAAATACAATATCACAGTGAGAAATCTGGTTCATACGTCCCCTACTGAAAATATCCAAGTGAAATCCATAGATGTACTCGGACATGGATTGCTATATGTCCGAGTACATCATTTTACATGGAATTTTCTACAAGAATCTGTGTGATTATACATATGAGAGATCATATGTTTGATCTCTCTAGTTTTGATGTAACATCCGTTGAATTTTCTTGAGTCTTTTCCATGGATCACGAATGGATATCATCGTCACATTCCCATGAAAACCTATATTCCCCTACTAACTTCCCACAATAATTTGTGTAATTATATACGGATTCTTACGTTCATTTTGTCGAAATTCCATGTAAAATCCTGTAGATTCTACGCACTATTTTACATGGATTACGAAAGTATATCAAGGTCATATTTTCAAGGGTTATATCACAGTTATATTATTAGAATCCGCAAATTACTACGGATGATCCTATAGAAAGCTGAACTACATCCATGTGTATGTCTATGAATTCACTCACATGGATTTTGACTATTGTATTAAAGAGAGAAACCATAGAATACTTATGTGAGTCCTATTAAATTTGGTATAGAACCATCATAGGTCATCCATATAGATTTTCTATAATTCTGGATTTTCAATGGATTTATCTATGATTGCTTGGGATTCCATCTAGATCCATATCTCTTTCTATAGATTTTCACCTACAAATTTCCAGTAGGGTCGAAAGCAGTCACACTCCGCTGTACACTATCTATCAATGCGCAGCACAAAAAAACATTAGCAAAATTCCATCTTGGAAGATATTTCTGTTCATAGCAGTTTATACTTAAACGGAAGCTTCGTTTTGGCCATTAAATTTTGCATTCAAAAACCAAGTGACATAAACTCGCACAAGATTTTGGCATAAAATTTTCTTACTATTCAAAAATTTTGCACACTTTTAAGAAACCTTGAATGAATTGCACCTCTTTTAGCAGCTAGTTTTAGTTCGTATTATTCAACTCCTCGACTGCCAATCATAATGTTTTTTCATGCTTCAAATTTTGCTTGCGCTGTAGTATCAAAATTTCTTTTCGATCGAAGCTTGTTCGTGGTCAGCTTTTTTACACACGTTCTATCAGGCCCGCACAGTGACAGAATTTCATTAAAAAAGATAAAGAAAATTTTTTCGTGCAGTTCGTGCGTTAAGCTCCGGGCTTAAACCTGAAATACTCAAATGTACGTTGAAATTAATTAGAATTCTACCTCGTCAATAATTATACTTTGTTATTTTGCAGATCAAGTGAAAATAAGATAGCTTCAAGCATGAAAAATGAGATAATAAAATTAAAAAAATATTATATTGATGGCATGAATATGTATGACAAATGTTTATATTCATCGCGTAATATCTTCACCCATTCTCGCAGGTGTCGTAGGTCTGTTTTACCTGGTATTCTTCAGTGTGCTCGCAGTCCTCTGCGCGATTTGCTACCGAGGTTTAATGTTGACAATCAATTTGAAAAGGCCAAAATGGATACTGGAGGACAGTCTCATTGGTACCAGTCCGGGTAATGAATGATTTTCAAATATGAGGAGTTATTGGTTGAAGAAACACAAATACACGTCGTCAGCAACGTTGATTATCTTTTCTTTTACAGGTCTCGGTTTTCGTCCAATATCCGAAGACATAGATGAGGGTTCTTTGATCTGGTATAACGCTACAAACGCAACTGAAGTTGCAGCTTGGACTAAAAGAATTGACAAGTTCCTAGATGGTAAGAATTTCCGTTATTCTCATTATCATTATAAAATAGTGAAGGTCTTGGTTTTAGGTATTTTTGAAATTTCATACGGTCGCCCATCAAAGCGTGCGCAAAATCGAACTTTACGCACGGCGTGTTGAAAAGATATGTTTCTTTCATCGTCAAGGAGAGAAGAAAAAAATTAATGTGAAATTCATAATACAGATATTTATTTTAAAAAAATAAAAAAAACAACGAATACTGTTATGTAAATTTCAAATATACCCAAAATAAGGACCCCCCCTATAATCTACATATCGACATATATTCTGGTATAATTTCATTTCACTATATGATACATGCGTAGTATAATGAATGGGATGTTTCAAATCTGCTGACGATAAACATACCTACACAATGAAGAAAAGGAATCAGTGATATAGTGATAAGAACAACACTGTAACTGAAACTAGCCAGGGTCAATCTCCCGTTCTTTTTTTCACTCCCTCATTCAGATTATCTTTCTCTCTCATTCTTTCTCTCTCTCTTTGATTTACTTTACTTCTTGTCTCCTGGTGTCCACTCTTGCCTGTGTCTAACTTAATGACACGTAAGCGCACAATAATGCAACTTGTAAGACGGACGTACCGGAATCAGTTGTACAATTACTTCTGAGATAAACGTTAACCATGAAGTATTTCCGGCAATTATATTTACCAAAGTATATTTTAATAAGTTAGTCATCGTTTCATTATACGGACTCATGGGATACTCTTAATTATTTATACTCATGGCTGCAATGTTGCCATAATGGAATGCAGCATATCAAAATGAAATTTCTATCAGGTAGAACTATTTGTGTAAAATAGTCAACATGAAACATAATGCGTTGTTAAAAACGAGCTCACAGATAACCAAAGAGTTAAGTTCCATCTCGCATGTATCCAATGGAGAAAAAATATGTCCTGGAACTGTCAGGGAAATTTCGTATAAATCTACGGAGAGGTTCTTTTTTTTTATGTAAACCATATATTCAAAAATGAAAAATAAATCTTGAATTCACGAGTATGAAGTTCTTCGCGAAACGTGCGTAAAATCGAACTTTGTGCACGGCGTGTTACAAAATGAGGTATTGTATTTGGTGGAAAAATGACTTCGCCGATGGATGATGTAACCAACTTTCTGAAACCACTATAATCGGAAACTCACCATTCTGAACAACTATTTGTCTCTCTGCGGTTAGAAATTATACTATTTTCCACTACAGGTACCATCTGAAACAAATCTTCGGTCAGAACGATCCCAGCTCATAGTCTGATACCATCGAAGGTAACGAACGTGGGATTATTCTGATAAATTGTTTAAGAATTATTGCAAAGTGGACGAGGTGTATCCAATTGATTCGAGTTATGAGACTTTTTTGTGGCAAGTTTTCTGAACTGTTTAAAAAAAAGAATGCTTCACAAATGTAGATTCATGTTTACTACGACAAAATAGCATTTAAAGATCTAAATCAGCGATATCTCTAAAGGCGCCGCTATTTTTCCTGACCAAAAATTTGCTGAGATATGTTTTACCCAACTATAGCGTATATGTAAACTGTTTAGTCGGGGAAAAAAGAGATATCGCTATTTCAGATCTTCAAATTCGATTTTGTCACAATAACCAGAAAGGACCCCTCACAAACCTTATGGAAAGAAACTTCAAATAAATTGTATCAGGCTTGAAGCTATAATTGTAGCAACATACCTTAAAATACAACCATAGCCGAAACTTGTGCCTATAAGAACCTTCGATCGAAAAAGCGAAAGCTACAATATCCTGCAATTCTAGGAAATTCGACTGAAAACCAATTTCCATAAGGCTTGTGAGGAGTCTTTTACATTGGTGCAGTATTCTTTTTTTGAACAATCTAGAATATTTCCCACGCAAAACTCTTACAACTCAAATCAATTAGATGCATCTTATAAGCTGAATGACAACTCTTAAGATATGCTGAATGACAACTCATAAGATATTTATTATCCGCTACGGTATCAGAGTTGGGATCGCTCTGACCGGAGGTTCATTCCAAGTGGTGCGCCCGATGCGAAATCTCGCTTGGCAGCAAAGATAGAATTGGTGAGCTCTGAAGACTGCCTGGGTTAAGGCAAAACGCCTGATTGTATCTTCGATGACTCTTTTATCAGTGTAAAAGAGGTATTTCCAGAACTCGATGTACTTGCATGAATAATCCAGACCCTGACCGATCTTGGCATATTTTATGATCCATGGATGAAAGTAGACGAAGTACCAAGACACAAAATTTACATTCATTCCTGGACTAGTTCAAAAATTTACTATACATAATTTAATGCCACCCTTCAATGCGTGATTTTTGTTCAATTTTTTTGTTTTTGTTATTTTTCACTGATTTGAGACTAGTCTCAGATTATTGTTTTGGTTATAACCTAGTCGGAGATATAAATCTTCGAAATTTCACTATTATGTACAAAAGTTCCGATATTAAAATTTACTTCCTAGCGAATACAAATCATAACGACTGTGTGACGTAATTCGTCTATCGGTTATTACAGAGAAGACATATTTCTGATATTTAACACACATATGCCAGTACTTTTCAGTTTCTGTCACCATACTGATATTCGCAACATTCAATTACTCATCGCTTGTGATGAAAGTGATAACTTATCTCATTCTACTAGATCTAAAGTATATTGTCTTTCCCCAAGTGCCTCATACTTTGTTGAGAATAACGATTACCATATACTTATATTGGAGAATTGGATGTCAATATTTGTCATTCATGTCCGATTATCGGGCTCTTATTGTATCCGAAAAATTTGGTAACAGAATTTCTGAACATAATTTCTGAACAATTAAACTTCAAAGTACATACATTAATTCTTACTCATCATTTTCGCGAAATATAGATATACAAATATCGAATCAAGATTGCCAGTCTTTCCGAATCGTGAACTTGCGAATATTCATACACTCGGTATAGATATACTGTAAGCTAAAGTAGTTCAAGAGGAGGGGTAACCCTTGCCGGGGTAATTCTAATGTACTTATTAAAGAGGTTGGGTTGAGTGCGGTGGTTAATCGATGTAAATGAAGCTATACACTATTGAAAGGTATGTTATTCTCCTTCATTTTGGCGGGTCAATCATTAAAAGAAATTGAAAAACACGTGAGATATTGCGAAGTGAAGGTGACGTTGCGATTTTACGCTTGCCCGCAGTTATCGCAAGATTGCGGTGGAGTCCTTCGTCTGAAACACAAAATAGACATATCTTTACACTAAGTACACTTGCAGTTCCGGTCTGAACTAGAACCGCCAACTTCCGAACTAGACTTTCGGGATTGTAGCCAAAAATAATTATAAAAATGAACCAAAATTCAACAAATGGGTTCAAAAACTCATTTCTTCCAAACTGCGGCATATACAAGCATAATTCTAGTTCAGACCAGAACTGTAAGTGTACTTAGTGTGAAGATATGTCTTTTTTGTGATTCAGACGAAGGACTCCGACGCAATCTTGCGATAACTGCGGGCAAGCGTAAAATCATAACGTCACCTTCACTCCGCAATATCTCACATGTTTTTCAATTTTTATTGATGTTTGACCAGCCAAAATGAAGGAGAATAACATACCTTTCATCAGTGTATAACTTCATTTACATCCATTATCCACCGCACTCATCCCAACCTCTTTAATAAGTACATTGGAATTACCCCGACAAGGGTAACCCCTCCTCTTAAGGGGTTACGTGTATGTTCAGGATGTAAAAATTAGACATCGTTTTCGAAGCTTGTAATAATAAATAATCGTAATAATGTCCCATATCTACGTAAAACCGGTGTTGAGCAATCTTAACATTCCTGATAATCTGTAGCGTACATCAACAGTTCGCTGTTGCCTACGGAGGGTCGAAATCAGCAATTCTGCAGTGATACACACCCAATGTTGCCAGGAAAAGTATGCTTCGTTGACTTGAACGGTTGGGACGATTGTTCACCAGGTGGTAGTTACGGCTACAACAATTCAGCACCGTGCTTCTTCATCAAGCTCAACAAGGTTTGTATTACTGTGAATTCGTAATTGAACGGTTCCACGTAAAATTGTCCCACGTAACGGGTTTTTGTACAATTTAACGTGCCCGTATACGGGAAAAAAGTCACAGTAGAACATTTCTAAAAATTGAAGAAGAAAAAATTGCCAAGCTAAGGCAGTTAGAGCTTTCAAAATTGCAATAGTGCTGTAGCACCATTAGATCTGAATATTCATATCTTCGGAATTATTTATCGCAAAGACGATATGAGTATTTCAACCCGCAGATGCAACGAGAATCGTGAAAAGATTCAAACAGCATTAGCGACAAAAAATTTTCAATTTTGGCAAATGATTGGGTATAATTTTTTATCTGATAATTTCACAGGAACAAATGTCTATATGTGAAGGATAATTGAATTTGTAGGAATGGTGATTTTTGTAGAGGGTCATATATAGTTTCCGATAAGTAATTGAAAGGATTTAGAACGAAAGGGGTGAAGTTTCAAAATCTGAGATTTCAAAATTTTGAGTAAAATTTGTATAAATTCTTACTACGATTAATAAACATTTACAAAATCCTCTCTTATATGTAGGTCAAGAACATGTATGCATGTATCTCTAAAAGCACGAATTACATGGAAATTTATAGCAGTAGATTAACTACGTCTTCTGTAGACAACGATATATTTCTATCACGATTAAGGAATGTCAAGTAAGGGTTGGAAGTCAGATTTCTACTTCACTGTTGGGCTTAAAGAAAAAAAAAACCGCGGGTGTTCAAATCATTTTTCCTTATTTCAACATATGCCTGAACCAATTATTACATAATTGATTAGTTTCAGGCAATGATAAACGAACAATTATTGAAATTTGATTAAGTCGCATCCAGTTTTCATGGACAAGAAATTTGACTTTTTCTTACAGATATACGGATGGAAACCAATCTATTACGATAGCGGAAAGTCTCTACCTTCAGATATGCCAGAAACCTTGACTGATTACATAAAGTCAACAAACGATTCAACAGTAAGTTATACTTATACTAATTTCAAAGATAAACTATGCCTTAAATAACAATTCAATATTTTTATTCAAGAGTCTGAATATAAAATTTGAAATATTCTATATGGAATGCACAAGTTTTTCAAAAATGTTGTACTCTATCTCTATCATTGAGAATTTTGATTCACTGAGAAAAATCAAATCTAGCATTATAGAAAAGCCAATAAGTCTATTTGAGGATCACATGAACGTATAATTGTGTACAAATATATACATATAGAAGATTTCGCAAATCTAATTGTTATGCTCAACCACACAGAATTATACGTTCGTGGAATGCTCGGATCAACTTTGCCATTCTGTGTTGTAGTGCACTGTCTTCTTAGCGCAATTTTTGTCTTTATTACAGCACTGCGATTCATTCAATTCCGATCAGTGAAGCTTACGAATCGAATATCAAAACTATAAATTCCATAATTTATGTATTTTGTGTCATAACTTGTAGCTAAACACCGTGTGGGTTACTTGCGATGGTCAAAATCCAGCTGATCGAGAGATGATTGGTGATATTGAATACTACCCAAAGATTGCTGGGTTTCCAGGATTTTATTTTCCTTATACAAACATACCTGGTTACCTGAGTCCCTTGGTAGCTGTACACTTTCTTCGGCCCAGAAGTACGTATTAAAACTTCAAGAATGACCCTTACATAGTGTATATGGGCCCCTCTCGCTATAAAAACGCGTTTAATTTGATATCTCGAGAACGGTTAGTGTTGGGCAAAAAATTGAAGAGACCTTTTCTCTTCTAAATGAAATTTTCTAACTTTTTTATCGGAAACTTTTATTAACATCAATATTTTTCAAGGTATCACTTCCGAAAGGCAAAAATTTTCCTTTCTTTTCTTCCTATTTTTCGCAATTTTCTCTCCAACCGTTCACTTTTATGAAACCGTATGATATCTTCCAAACCAATCCTTCGATTTTGATGAATCTTTCGGCGATCGAAAGAGCTATCCAAGACCTAAGTCTGATCAAGTTTTGAGATTAATCGCACTAACAGTTTAGGAGTTATGCGCTAAAAACATGAAAAAAAAATTGTTTTTTAATTTTTATTTCTCAATTAACTTTGAAACTACTCGACCGATCGACTCCAAAATCTAATCAGATCTAAGTCTTGATAAACCCTTTCGATCGCCATAAAAACCATTTCAATCGGTCGATTCGTTCTAAAGATATCGCACGACAAAAATTTGTTTACACACACACACACATACGGACGTCCGTGCAAAAATAGTCGGAATAGCTTCCTAGGACCCCAAAATGTCGAGATCTGATGAAAACTCAATTTACGAAAATCAGACCGAAACCAATAACTTCCCTTTTTTATGAAAATTTTCAATTTCATTGCGGGAAGTTAAAAATCACAAAAATTATCTCTTTTTTTACCCTGCTAAGTTATGCTCCCGTAAATGATTGCATTTTGTCATAAGTGATCTCTAGTATTTGAAAATTCTATTGCTAATAAATGATAGTCCCTTACATCATGCGGCACAATTACAGCACCTAGTTTCATGTACCAAAAAGTTAACGTGATCTTAAGAAATTTGTAAGATTTTCAAATTTCATTAGATATTCAGAAGTGTGAAAATAGTCAGTGAATTGCAACGATTTTGGTGAGGGAAATGAAATAAAAGCCGGGATAAGTGAAATTCAATTAACGTTACTACACTTATACACTGTTGATTCATTCCCACCTACTCAATTTAGTTGAAGGGGGAAACATGTGTTAGGATGTAAAAATTAGACATATTTTCAAGAATTGTGCCGACAAGTAAATGATAAATAAATATCCTGTTATCGACCTTCATTTTACGTAACGTCACATACAAAACTTAATGTTAAAAACCCTCCCATCTCGAATCTTGTATCATGTAAAATAGCATAGATTAACTAATGACTTAATAACTATAAATAACCGTTAATCTGATCGATCTATAAGTCTTTGTACAAGCAATCCTCACACGTAGATTTGACGTAGACTCAAAATGCGTGAAAATATGAATTCTTTTGGCAGAAAAGAAATGTAGGTGACATTACGTAAAATGAGGGCTTGAAACCTAGAATATCTCCATACATTCGTACCCCCATGATCACAGCGACATTGAATGGTTCTCTACAGCTTGTATATAATAACTATAGCACACTAGGGTGCAACACGGCTGAAGAATTTCAATTACTTTGCAGATTGCTAAATTGAGAAAAGTCAATTGGCAAAATGTCTGTTTGATTGGGTGATTCCACAGATTGCTCACGATCAAACAATTTGCAAATTGTTTGTCTTTTATGTTATCGATGAAATACGTGTAACTATCTGTATACTACTTCCAAATGACTATCTCCTGGACTCACGAATTCCTTACCAAGTTAAAAAAAAAACACTTTTTTTTGTTTTTCCTTTCGTATAGGAAACGTTATAATTAACGTTGAATGTCGGGCTTGGGCTCAAAACATCCGTTACAGCGACAGAAGTCACGGTCGAGAAGGGTCTGTGCATTTCGCATTCATGATCGACGACTAGTGCATTATCGTAATACTTCAAGAGACAATCCTGCCTGCAGCCACAAGATACTTCAATCGTGGAACAAGAGACAGCATTAGGAACTCTTATAAGTTTATAGAATAATTGAGTACCTGGATGCAAAACCAACGTACGTCAGTCATTTCTCATGAAATTCTTATTCCAGAAAATTCATACTTACAGGATACTCTATTTAATTCTGGAGCATTGTTTTTCGGAATTTTGAAGTCTAATATGTACAGATAAAGCTCTGGACTTCACAGAAATTAGCAGAATTATCACTCGCAAAATTGTTTCGTATGTGTGGATGGAAAATTTTTATTCTAATGAATGATCGCATTGTAATTGGCCTTCTATGTTATTATTGATTAACATCAGTTCAACGATGTCTTCGGAAGTAATCAACATAGATAAATTCCGATTTCTCACAAGCACGACCTCAATCACAGTGGGTATTATATTTATTACAATTAACCATGAACTTTATGTGAATTCAGAATAATACCAGCTTTTTATTTTGTTAATCTTACTTTCCCACACTTTGAGTGAAGAATTTGGTGACGATACCGAAATCGTTTTAAAATATTCTTGCATTCAGGTATTCAACCATATTTGCCACAAGATTCTGTCGAGAAAACAAAACCAAACGTTCGTTCGATAGCTCAGTTCACAGAGCTGTTTTTTACTTAACTTATTTATTTTATTCGACATTATTTAGATATTCAGAATTTTTCTGTCACTTAATCAACTTCATTACATGTCACATTTGAGATCGTGAGCTACGTATTCGACAAGACGGGCTATGTACGATCACTTAGACCCCCAGTGATGGTCACGCAATCAGCCGAGACCCCATTGTACGTGTTGGGTTCTCTCTTCTGTCTCAAATTGCTTTCATTTCTCAGTATTTACGGTACATGTAATATTACATTTTTGTTTCTTTAAATTCTATGTTATCCGTCGTCATTGATATTTCGCCAAGAGACTTGGTCTGAAAGGCTAATAATAAATTATTTACTTATACTGGATTACCAACAGGAGAAGAAAGACCGTAATAGTATTATACGCTAAGTGAATTAATTTTTTAATTGTATACTATACCTACTTCGCTATGAGAACTATTAATCGTTACACTAAGTAAGAATACCAAAATGTCAACAAGATAAAGACATATCTTGTGTCGTGGAATTTTACTACCCTGTCACATAGGTCCTTCCGACAGACTCCCCACTCCACTAATCGCAAAAAACAGCCACGGAGGAACGTTTGACAAAAGACTTTATAGAATTGCGGCCAAAACTTGGGTAGAAGAAATTCGGCAAAACCAATCGTTGCTGTTGTTTATTTACTTTACGAATCATTTCGTCCTGCACTATGGGGTGCACGTCTTCTGCAAACTATCGAAATTTTGTCTCCATACCGAGTGAGGAAAACAACTGTTACGATCAAGCAAGAACAATTACCAAGTCGTGCCGTAGGAAGTTCTTGCAAAGGGACTTGTAAATTGGATATAAATTCGGTCCGAGAACATCAGCATTCAGCAAAAGAACTTAGGTGAGATCAACTTGTGAGTCTATCATAGGAACGTCTTCCTGGGGGATCCAGAAAGTCAGGAAAGTATCACATCAAGAAAATATCGGAGCAGGATCTCCGTAACAGAAGCATACAGCATTCGTAGCGAGACGTTATTGTCCTTATCCCAACTTTTGTTCCCAGACCCTTTTTTTATACCACTTTAGTTTTAGCTTATCAATTCTTGTGTTGCTGAATCTTGATATGAAATTATGCTTTTCGCTTTCTCCTGTGCAGTGACAAGGTTCGTTCATTTAATTGGTTTATCGATAATTTTCGTCCTCGTGATTAGCTACTGGTTCAGACTTTTAAAGATGATTTCACATTTCAGGAAAACATAGTAGGCTGCGATGTATTATCAATTATGTAAATTTTTATTTATTTTTATATTTTTTATTTTTTTTTTTTATGTTTTACGTTTTTAGTATATACTTAATTTTTTGTTTCACCGGATTGGCATAGTGAGTCTCATAAAAAATGTCTTGCATACTTTTTTTTTGTTGTCATATTTACAAATAATTTCAAAATCCCAATGATACTCGTGCAATTTTGTTGCACTATCAAAATCAAGGAAATTTCTCTACTTCAACCAGACTAATAGATTGTGCGCTTAAAATCCAAGCAGACACCAAGACGCCACTACGTCAATCAGTATCAAATTACACCGTAATTACGTCAAACCGATTCAATATTCCTACTTGATCGACCGGGATATTAGCATCACAGTAATTTTTTCTTGGTTTCCAAAAACATAATGGCAGAATAAATCTTCAGTCGGGTTATCGATCATTCATTTAACCTGTAGAATTGCGAAAAACAAGGAAGTCAATCCACCGACTAAGCCGAAACAGCTGTGCAAGCTATGAGAAGCATTGCTGATTAAAGATCGAAGGATATAAAATCCACTGCAGACGTGGGTTGATAATATGAATATTATAGCCAGCACGAGATACGATTTATCACAGCTAACACAGCTGTAATGACGATAACTCGGTCGATAATGAAGAAGTATTGTACCTGCTCAACCGTATATTTTTAAGAAATATTTCAAATGTATCTTCGGTAGTCGAACGACGGGCAATTATTAAGATACGATGTGTTGTAGGTCTGAATCCATTTACACTATCAGGTATACGTGTGAATATATTTGAAATGAATTTTTGATAATAAAGTTTATCTTTCACATGTATACAATAAGGATGTTTTCTTGTCCTTGCTTTTTATTTAAGGCATTATCCGATGGGAGGTTCACCAGTATATTCAAACCATGGACAATCCCAGGTGAAAAGAATCGATCACGATCACAAGAATTTCACGTTTTTTCGCAAATGTTGAGGAAACAGCAAGTAAACTACTGGAACAACACCTTAACCAAGAACCTGAAAATGTGTGTCTTCTAACAGATTTATCATTTCTAGCGGTGAACCATATTGGACCACTATGTCGCGCAACAGAGTGATGAATTGTAATTTTTTTAAATAACACACTGACGGTATAGGTATGCTGAATATTGGAAATGATGCATTTTAGTATAAATTCATACAAAACTTGCTTACTTTAATCAATTATAAATAGTGAGAAAGTAACATTGGTTGATGATGAGTTTATTTCTCGGTTGAAATCACGTGAAGCAGGTTTCTACAAAAAATACTACCCTGAATCGAAACGTTCGAGTTGCTGTTGGAAAATGCCTTTAAATTCATAGATCTGAAGCTATTGATCATAGACGAAATGGCCAAGTTAATTTTTCGTCATAAGATTATGATAAAATATTGTGAAAAACATAGTTGACTTCGAACAAAACATCATATTTCATTCGAATTGTAGGTCTGAATCCGTAACTTAAGTAAGGAAAACGTCATCTCGGCGACACAATATCAGAGTTTGTATATGAAAAGCGGCAGCGGCCTTCGTAATTTGCAGTTTCTTTTTTTTTTGCCGTGGCTGTATGGCAAAATTGGAGAATCGGCAGGATTTTTCTGGACTGTATCAATTATTCCAACATCAGTCCAAACCGTACGCCTCCCAGAGCGGAATCATTGTCGTGTTTGATGTTCCGGGCCCACGCCTTACACTTGATGTTAATCAAAGGCCCAACTACAAGAATAATTGAGCATATTCAAATCAAAGTGTAACATAACGTCTGTTAACATAATCATTGACCTCATTCGATGCACGTGCATGCGTACGAATTTTCACGTACCAATTGCAAAAATTGTTTAGAATGAAGAAGAACTACAAACTTACTTGTTGGCCTTTCAAAATGGACAGCAATCAAAGGACTGAGGTAGCCTTCGACGTCTTCACCATTCCGATAATAATAACCTGGAAATCCTCGGCGTGGATGAAATGCAATGGGGCCAACAAACTCAACGTCTGCAGGGGTTTCTCCCTCGCATGTAACCCAAATATTGTTTAGTTCACCAGGATTCGAATTTTCCAAATCTGCAATGTAATTCTTGAGGCTTGAAGGCATTTCGTCTGGTAATGAATTAGTGTTATTGTAGAACACTGGCTTCCATCCAGATGGCTGCGTGGTAAAAAATTGATTGAAAATAAAACATGATACACCTACGAACAATCGTTTATTCCTATTAACGACTGATAGGGGAAAAGTGGGATAGTCGCCGTAGCAGGATAGATGCCGCGGTGATCGTGTCTTGCTTTGCATAGATAACTTTAGATTGCCTATATTTGCTTTAAAACAAAGCTTTTCCCTGCCAGACTGGCAGGATAGCGAAGAAAAGCTTTGTTTTAAAGTAAATCATTGGCAGTATGATAGTTATGCATGTTTTCGGCATCTATTCTCCTACGGCGACTATCCCACTTTTCCCCTATTTACAAAATGATGTAATTAGAAAGTGCTAATTATGATATCATTCCAAACAAGTAACAAGTAGATAAAATAATAAGACTTACTATGTTAAGTCTCAGGAAAACACAGGGCGAGGATTTGTGGTAACTAAAGTAGTTCTCTGGTATGCAGGGAGTAAAGGCCCTAATGTCTACGTCGCAAACCTGCCCTGGCGGCGGTGGATCACGGTAATCACAGTTACGAATGTTAGCACCTCGATTAGGGACTAAACCAGGGTTTTTGTAAACTGAAATATAGTTCCTATAATCATCATCCAGATCAGTCAATTCTTGTCTTCGGATAGCCAAATTTAGAGAAACACTTTATAGTTATTTTCGTACCACGGGCGTAAAGTGCAACTTTACACCCAGAGTGATCGAACGCAGCCGAGGGCCGGTGCAGCCGGCTCGAGGATCGCGCTCGATCACCCACGGGTGTAATGCACTTCATGCCCGTGATGCGAACATGATTTTTCGTCGTGTTGGCGTAAAGTATAACGCTTTTTTAAGCTTTTTTATACGGGCGTAAAGTTGGACTTTACGCCCACAAAACAAGGCCAAAAAATCGTACTTTACGCCCACTATGACGAAAAGATTAATTTGATAATTTGCTCCCGTTTGGTAAAAATATCGATACATCTCTGTACACAATTTATTCGGACAGTGATGTGTCCATTTGGAGATGAGATATAAAACGTAAGTATTAGATGAATTATGGCTGTAGTGTTTTCGGATGTTTTTGATCAAATGAAATACTGATCAGTAATATCGTTCATATTACTACATCTTCAAAAGAAAGGACCCTTTTACAATTTCCACTTTTGTCACAATTTATTTGTTCATCTCCTTTTCCAGGCCTTTACGCTTTATACAAGCTATGTAATTGGACAACAAATTTTAAGTAACAATAGTTACAGGCATACGATGTCATTGCATCGTCTACACCTGCACATTGATCACATGCTCAGCGATGACACGAAATGTGTTGAAACCAATTTTCATTGGAACATGAGAAAAGTTGGTCGCAAAATGAGCATGCAACGTTTTTCAGAATTCATGATTTTCAGTGAACATAGACTTAGTTTACTGAAGAAAATGTGTTTATCACAGGGTATCGATCGCATTCATCGGAATTTCTTGAAATTTGGAGGGAGTATTTTACATTTATGTAATTTTGAACCGAATCAATAATATTCCAAGAATTCAATTTTTAAACATGAAAATTTTGGATTTTAAAACATTTTTTTGATACCGATGAAAAAAAAGAAGTGTATTACGGGCCCACAATAATAGAAGCCAGATCTTATCTCTCTCTATATATATACCTATATATGTATGTATATCATTAGTTTGGTCCAAAATTACATCAACGTAGGTATTCCCTCCAAATTTGAACAAGTTTCAATGAACGATAAGATCTGTATCCTGCGACGACTTTTTCTTCGATAGACATATGTCTCTCTACAGAAAAGTACGTAAAATCTAAAAAAAAAAAATCATGACCTATGTATCCAAATAGTACTAATAAACTTCGAAAATACTGAGTCAATAGAGTGTTTTCTCAGAAAAAATTTCAAGGTACACCTATGTACTCCTTTAAGGAGTCCATATTGCCCGCTTTTTCTCTGTGGAGATCTAACACAATTATATAATGAAGAAAATTCAGCAGATGATAACTAGATCTTTGATATCTTATTTGAACGAAGAAATTAAGGAATAATTTTAAGTCACCTGAAAGGAAGTCTTCCAAAGAGTGGACCCAAGGTAGATAACCTTTCTTGTCAGTAACTTTGTACGAAATAATTGATTTCGGTGTCCCCATTTCTTCATTTGCTATTGGTCTGAAGCTAAGTCCTGAAACATCCCAAGAATTACATAGGACTCTCATCCATCAGCTCATACATTAGCCCAATTGACAAGAAACTTCTCTAAAAGACCTCCGGCAGTTTTCGTTTCGAACTTCAATATATTTCTCATAGTTGATAGTTCCTCTGGCTCCGCAGGTATATATAGTACACAATCCCTGATCGGCTTATTTAAGTACAACTTATTCCTAAATAGAATATTGTGAATAACCTGAAGCTATATCTCACCAGGATTGTCGCCATATATATTAGTGTCATCATCCAGTGCCAAGTATGGGTTTAACCTCGGATCCAGACCAGCGAAAATAAATATACCAGAAAGAATAACGAGGCCGATTAGAATTCCATAGAATACCACATACGCGAAGCAGGCTTTTTCTGCAAAAAAAATTATACACGTTATAAACATAACATTTATTGCATAATTCAAATTAATGAAGCAAGATATGCGTTAAGATAAGTAATTTCTAATTTCAAGAACTACGACTCGGGATGACGCAAATGAATCCGTTTTAATACTTCTCAACTCAATATGTCTTGAATATCTACTGTACATTTTATAACTACCCTAATGGACATTTTTCCCTTGAATTGGGTAAACGAGTTTGGAATTTTTGTTGCAAATTATGAACAAATGAATATTCCTATGAAATTCATAAGCCACGCGCCAATACGTGAAAAGGAATCTAATCGGGAACGAATCTTGGAAGGCCAAAGGAAATTATAATCACTCTATCTTTTGGGAATTTTCCGTGGAAAAAAATTGTAAATTCGCTAAATTTTTGCAGATGGATCCTACCTATAAAGAAAATTCACAACCGACTGCACATTTTTCAGATAAGCAGTTCAACTGGAATCCTGCACAACTCGACTAGTAATGCATTTTGCTGGTCATATTCCTAATGTATTTTTTTCCAAACAGCGTGCGTAATGTTCAGTTTGCGCACTGGTTTGCGTGCGTAAAATGCCCATTTCCCGCCGTGTACAAAATCAAGCTTTTCACACCATATTTGGAAAAACAATATACGAATCAAGTGCGCGCGTAGGTGATCTCGCACTCGTTTTCTTGCCCACACTCTTGCGAAAATCACCTACTTTGCACACTTAAGATCCGATCTTAAGAAGGCGATGTCAAGTCGAGCTCGAACTTTTAGTATTTTTTCATTCGTGCTTCATTCGTCGACAAGATATCTGCAGCCATGATAAGTTTTCAAAATCTCGCATGAATTGTCTACGATTTTCTATTGCGCGATGATTTTATTTTCATGTCCATAATGCATGACAGGTAGATTCAGGGTTAAACTTGCAGACATACATATTGATTGCGTGTCCTTCAATCCAAAAGGTAAAAATAATCAGCTGGTGGACTTCTATATTAATATTACGATAGTATCGTTAAGTTCTGAGTGGGAGGGACACGCAGTTGAACTGTCAATTTATTGTGACGTTGCATTTTTGCAATCCCGGTTGTGGATGCCACAGAAGCCGTTGAATAAGGATGGCTCTTTGAGCCAGCTCCTTCCGTTCCCGCGAGCTGGCGCTGGACCATTTCCTGTCAACTACTTCCAGACGCCTCGCCGATAGTCGAATAGAGCAGTATGAAATTCAAGTAGCACATCAAAGCTTCCCGTTGTCGATAATTTATGGACCTGGAGTCGAGCTAGACTTTATCATTGATATTCCCGGCATCGTCCCGCGACCGATGTTACTCAAGAAAAGTCCGAGTAGAAGAATTGCAACCGTGTGATGCAGGCCTGTCTTCCACACCATTCATGGGAAATTTTAGATGCAGATCCGGTCATTGGGACATCAATCTTCCGACAGATCCTCTGCCTGGTCTGTTTTTTTCCGTTAGAACGCAACCAGAAACTAACCACTGAGAATCAGACTTCTAACCACCGATCTACGATCGCGTTCGATACGCAAAACTGAGTTCTACGAACCTATCAAACTGAGAACAACGCAGGATTCGTCCTACTTCTACGCTTATCCGTTTTCACGACTACAGCTAACAATCAGTGTTCCCATCTCGTAAGAGAAAATGCCGTCTCGAAAGTGAGAAGAGTTTTCGAGTAAACATTATATCGTGTTTTCATCTTTCGTATATTATATCAGGGCAGCTTCTTTTTCAAAAAATCAAGAGAGGCGTTGTTATACTGTGAGGTTACGTGGAAGGAACTCACTAGATTCAGGCAACCCAACAGTCAAATTTGCGAAGATTGCTAAAGTTGCAGGGTATTTGTCATTAAGAGGAAATGAAAGTCGATCTAGCCATCTAGCTAATTTTTCACCGTACTACACGCATGAATACATGGTCTTGCACGTATTAGTATGAATGCGCTGTGTCCATGTATGTAGTACAGTGAGAAATCCGCTAGATGGCTAGATCGATGACTCAACTGTCATGTTGTTAGGGTCAAAATAATAGTTAAGAGTGAAATTGAAGAATCTGATTGAAATAAAGTGATTATGCAAGATTCATCAATATTAATTTTGTAAAAAAGTTGAAACAGCAACTTCTTCAAATTTGGAGAGAATTTTCTACATTGATGTAATTTCGGACTGAACTAACAATATTTATATATCAGAACCAACTTCTATCATTGCCAGTTTATTTTCATTGAAAAATATAGAAAAACAGCTGAAAATGAAGAGGACTTGTACTTAAAATTTCAAATCATCAAATATTGTTAGTTCAGTCCGAAATTACATCAATGTAGAAAATTTCCTCCAAATTTGAAAAAGTTTCGATAAACGATGCAACCTGTACCCTACGACAATCGCTTTTCCATCGTTGCAATCAATCTATGTAAGGCGAAGTCCAAATATTTATTAATAATACTGAATTATAGTTCAAAATAGTAGCAATCTGATGTATTGGAATCCTTAGCAGGAGCCCTTTGACCTACTCGCAGTAGTTTCTAAGTTGTGCACCAGAGTGTTAACACGAAACTTGTTGGCCGGTGGGTATGGCACGAGGGTTGGGGCAGAAAACTCGGACCTACTCGCAGTAGTTTTTAATTTATCCACCAGAGAGCGTATCCATGGTCTACGGTTCCCAATAAAAACTGAATCAGTAAAATATTTTATTTCACTGTACCACTGATTTAAAAAACATTATTTTCAAGGTGTATGTACATACACCCTTAAAAGGATGCTAGGAGTAGGACTACCTACTTTACCAGCCAAAAAATAAAGCTGCAAAAAACTCTGAACCGGTGGTCAAAAATGATCTACAACGGTTTTATTCGATGATTAACGATGAATAGGATCGATGCAGCACGCGGAATTCATCAAAGTAGAGAAAAAATAATTTTTTTTGTTCTTCTAGTGTGGGCGTGTCACTTATTTTGGCTAATATCAAAACCTATGCGTCAAAAACGCAAAGTCCGGCGTTGTGGCGCCATTCTACATGCAATTTCGAACATTTATATCTAAAAAGATTGTTTATTCATGCAATAACGGGGCCGAGAGATCGAACCCTGCAGATTAGTGGTAAAAAGTGTAATTGTTGATGATTGTCGACAGCTGCGAGACGCTACGACTAGGTTCCAGAAACTGTTGTGCATTGAAGTAGATTCAGGAGTACCAGGTGAGTGGAAAATGAAGTGTACGTCCAGAAACTCAGATTTATTATAATATAATCCTAAGCTTCATTTGATCCTAAGATCGCAAGATGACACATTGCTCATCTTGCAGTGTGATAATGGCTAAGCCATGGAAACAAGCTTCGTACACACAACTTTAATCTTATAAGCCTCTGATGAGGGCAGCATATGACTGCCGAAACGTCAGGCAAAAATTATAGAACAATTGACTCGACTGGATTGATTGAGTTCCTTCCCAAATTTATTATAATATACTTTATTTAATTATTAGGATTGGGATCGATTGTAATAACTTTGCGAAAAGACGAGCGGTGTCACCAAGAGCGAAAACGACACATCTAGGTCACGACGGACGAGTCCCCGAGATATCAATCCTTGATCAATCTTCCCTATTTTACTTTGTCGACTTTATGGCATGCCAATTTGAACTTAGCACCCTTTCTTATCAAAAATAGAAATACATTACTTGACTCACATTTAGAAAAGGAGGCGTATATAACAGAACACATAAACAATAAAACAAATAAATAGAAAACATACATATTTGTACGAAATGTCACATATATTACTTATAGACTCCATAGTCAGCTAAATGGCTAGGAAAGTTCCTATTTCTTCGGGGTCTTCCCACTTGTCTAGGATTTATATTTTCTAATTGACGGGGTGGATGCTGTTTGTGCATGCAGAGCGGAAATTGTTCGAATATTTTAAAATTGGAAAACTTTTGACATGGTTCCTTTCTCCAAAGAGTTTCCTCCCTTTGCAAGTAAATCTCTCATAGAGAGGTAATGAAGTCGACGCTCAAAATGAGAAATTTTCCATCCACTTTACATGCAAGAAAAAGGGCCTATCACATGTACGCGTTGAGAAAAGTACTTTTCCACGCACGTTGTGTTGAAAAACAGAGTTCGATACACGTACGAAAGATGATTCTCGACTCGTGTGATTGCCACCCTCGCTTCGCTCGGGCGAAAAACTTCACACTCGTCTGAGAATCAACATTTTCGCACTAGTATCGAAATATACTATTATTCCCGCAAATACGGGCATCAGGTAAGATTTTACTTCCTTTTCCTCAGTTGCGGGAAGAAAATAGCACTTTTCTCTCGCAAAGGCGGTTTTCAATTTTTCTGGTTTTCTCTCTTTGCTTTCAATTTTGAACTATTTCTTTCAATATTAATATAAGTTTCCAATAAATTCTGCACTGTTAAAAATTTCTATGGTCACTTTACAACAAATGTGTTGGAAGTATATTGGCAAAGCAGTTTTGTAAATTTACTGAATTAGAAGTTGTAATTTTACAAAACATTCTTGTATGGCTTATTCTTGTGATTATCTTTACATCTCTTGGAAAATTACTTGAATTGTATTCAAATTTTGCATTGGTATACATTGATTTGTAATTTTACTTAACCATCGTTTTGTAAAAATAATGTAATTTCACAGATAATTTTAACAGTGTAGTTATTTGACTTCAAAATGAACATACTTCAACATAAATACTATCACTTTGGATCACTAAAATTTTTTTTTGAGTGAATAGAAGGTGTAAAAAATTAACAAACAAAAAAAAATGCATAAACATCAAACAAAAAAATATTCTGCGTCACATATTCTTGTTGAAATTAAGAAATAAGATTTTAGAGGAAATTTTTTCTCTGAATTTGGAACCGATTCAGACGTGGACATGAAAAATTCAGAAAATCACTCTTCTAAGGGCTCTTTGAAGAGCTATACCTATACGTATATACGGATTTTCGCTCATATGACCGTAACGCCCATCTATTTTCGAAGGAAGGAAGGTCAACGTTGTTTTTCTGAAGTAAGACCTATATTTTTCATTAGGTGATTTTGTTGGACTTGAAAAATCGAACGACTTTCGTATGAAACATTTTTTTGTCAGACACCAATTTTTTATTATGATATTCAGCTAAGCAACTAGAGATTTTTGAACATTTCAGAACTTTCCACCTTTAGACTAGCAAGTTTAGAGAATAATTGTAATTTTATCCAAAAAAATTTCCTAAAACTTTTCATTGCAATTTCTATTGCGTAAAAAAATTAAAAATTCTTGAAAACGTTCTGAGCGGGTATTTTTTAACAATTTGATAAACATTTGAAAACGTTTTCCTAAGATTTCACTTTTGTCAATTTCGCTAAATCACAATAAGATTCTATAGGTTTATAAGTGTCATTTGAAATTTCTCTGGGGACGATCGCAAACTGCACATAGTTTAATAGATCGCCTGATAAATCAAAGTTTTATGTGTTTCCGAGTGTTACTTGAATTTATTAAGAAACCGATCGCAACCGGCAATAGTCTAACAGATCGCCTAAAGAATCAAGATTTGTATGTTATAATAATTCTGGAATTGATGAACAGATTGGTGAAATTTCACTAAATTATAAATTTTATTCATGTTATTAATAATACCTGCTGGAGCGGGCGACGACTGCAGAAACCGTGTACCCATCATGCTAAAAAAAAATTCAATTTTGTCATAACGGTTGAGTCAACTTCATAGATACAAGAAAGATTAGTCTGCCAACCCCTATCTTGGTGCAAGTAGTATGAGAGGGTGAGTTTGCCTTTCGTTATGCCATGCATACATATAATACATGGTCTTATTTTTCATCTATAAATGAGTATTCATTAGAGCCATGACGAGGGGTGAAGTCAACCTCTTACACTAATTGCACTAAAATAGGGGTTAGCAGACTAAGCTTTCTTGTATCTATAAGGGTCAACCGTTACTACAAAATTGAATTTTTCTGTAGCTCAATGGGTCCACGATTTTTGCAGCTGCCGCCTGGTCTATGATTATTGTACAAGTTGTTCTAAAGTTCAGTTTGCTAATTAAGATTTTCTATGGTTTTCTAGTGTTGAGTGTCAAACGTCGACTTAATGAATGGATGATTTTACCTGGCCTGACGTTGCTTATGGGTTGTTGTTTTAATTCCGTACCAACGTTTGCATCTTGGATTCCCTGATATAGCTCAAACTTTTAGGCTGCTTGCTTACATGAAGAAAAGGATAAAAACATGTCTCATCGGTCCTCAAGATGACCCTACCAGTTTTGGCGCGCAATTCAAATTTTGAGAAATTAAAATTATGGATTCGAATTATAATTATCCTCTTGTACTCAAGTTTGGTAGAAATTAAATTTTCAAAGACATATTTTCCAGTAAAAACCCTCAGCTAGCCGAATCCATCTCAAATCGAACAGCCTTGTACAGTAATCATCGCTAATCGACTGCAGACCTTTTTTTTTTCACATTTCTTGTGAAATTTTAAGGAATATGAGTCTCGGGGTTTTGCTTATAAATGATTATTTTCGCGTAGGCGCGCCATCAAGTATTTTAATTTCAATAAGATAACGTAGACGCGAAATATGTAGTAAATTTTTAAACTGCTGCCATTCAGCGCTTAATTATTGGATTTGAACGTTTCTTTTTTTTTTTTTAAATGTGTAATCTTATAAGCTTCCGATAGCTTTTTTAATCGGCTGAAAATATTCAAAACTAACAGAGATATTTACTAAAGAGTGAAAATAGTCGAAAATTTTTAAACGTCAATTTCTCAAAACATCCACCTTGTATTTCCTAAAGAATAATTTTTTTTCACAAGTATGCTTGATAAAGTATATTTTAGCTGAATGGCAACATGCCGAACCGCTTTAGAATTTAGCAATGAATTTTTTAGTGAAAAATCGAGTTTTTCGGTTTAAATATCCTTGCCATCACTTTATTAAGCAGTTTAATGCGCACGCGCTTACTTTTTGGTATTTGAAACTTGGATCACTCGATTGCCAAGAAAAATTTCCTTTGAAATGACTACCTTCTGAAGTGTATTTATTGCATTATAAGTAGAGCTAAAATAAAAGGAATTTCAAATAGTGAATCTGTGACCGCAACGTACATATTTTTTCCA
Source organism: Macrophya annulata (assembly GCA_963924015.1). Taxonomy (NCBI): domain Eukaryota; kingdom Metazoa; phylum Arthropoda; class Insecta; order Hymenoptera; family Tenthredinidae; genus Macrophya; species Macrophya annulata. Next base: position 8,419,439 of record OZ001264.1, read on the forward strand.
TTTTCAAAAAGCTACAGCTTTTGTCTAGTAAGTAAAACTGAGTTTAAAATGAAAACATGATATAGGTGATGTAGTCTTGGATGACAGGAACACCAATATCATAATACCGCACAATCAGATTACATTATACTATGAAAATAAATTCCCGTTCACATTCAAAAAACAACAGGTCCCAATAAAAGTAGTATTAAAATGACTGTAAATGAGTCACGAGGACAGACTTTCAGTAAAATTCGACTTGATTTTCACAAAGATCTATATTTAATCATGGATAATTATATGATGCTCGTCCTCGGATACGTTCATGGGATTCATTAAAATTTTATCTTAGAAATCAAGAACAAAACTCAACATTTCATTAGTTATATTCCAATATTTATTTTCAAACATCTGCAATAAGTATATGTTGCTTTTGCGTATTAAGCAAAGTCGTCAGTTTCAAACCTCTTCTTAATAAGAAAAAAACATGTTGGTAATTTGTTTATGAATCAAATATAAATACATTGGAACACATGGAAATGTAAAAATAGTAGAACATCATCCCCAGGTTTAATAAATCACTATAGGTACAGATGTGTAGCGTTATTAACGAATTCAAAATTCCATAAACTTTTACGCTGTTCATTGAAATACTAATACCTCGTCAGGTGATGATAATAGTGATTATTAGTCAGAGATCCTTTCTCAAGCGGAGTCAAGTAAATCGACATATGCTAGTTTGCAATTTCTTATCAAATCTAATTACAATTCTTATTTTCTATACTACTGAATTAAATATTTGTATGTTCAAGACTTGAGAATGAAAGAAATTTCAATACATAATTCTGACACCGGTGGATTAACTCTTTGGTATTAAATATATTATAATAAGATTTTTTTAGTCACAACCGCAAGGTCATGCAACTTCTCAGTATTGAATAATCGATGAGAAGTTCTTCAATCCCAACTGCGAAGGGCTTGAATTTTTTCACGATTATTGTAATATTTGGCATGTGGTAAAATGCCAACACACTTTAAATTATATATATTTTGTTTTGGAAAAAAGTATTGAAATCAGATCTTATTGCCAAGTTTAAGTGTTATAAATTTGAGAGAATAACATTTACTTTATCTCGAATTATTAATTAGGCCTCAACAAATTTCTTATGGCATTTTCGTTCTGCTACATAGAAACGTGGATACAGTCAGCCGGCCAAATACGAATTTCAACAATGTTTTGTTTATTTCTTTTTCTATGTAATTCACATAACAAATACATAAATATAATGTAATTCAGTGTTTATCTAGTAATCACTTTCGGCAAAAACAAAAATAAAGTAATGATAATTGACAGTATTTTCCTATATCTTTATACCATATATAACCTATTCATGAATCGTACATAACCGTGTGCGCATGGTTCGTTTCTTTAGTGTACATATCGAAAACCGCCTGCAGAGACAAAGGACACCTTGGAAACGGAATACGTCAGATGTATGTTGTATACTTTACCACGGTCGCTGTATGCCATCTCACAATACTACTAACGAAGGACCGGCCGTTGAATGATCCTCGAAAAATAACGCACGATAGATTCGACACACACGAAATCCAATTGCCTGATGGTTAAACTGTGTATTTTTATTTCAGTGCAGTAGTTGACTGGTTGAACCTTAACCGAATTTTCTATATCACAGAGTCTATATATTCGATTTGTTACACAGAAAATAGTCCGCGGCAATTGTATTGTCAGCCATTATGAAGCGACCACCTTGTCTAGACGCTACACCGGAGTGAGTGGGGGAGTCTTACGGGACTACGAACACCGTACCGATAGCTGAGTGGGCCCCGTAACTATTGCGAGATAATAATTTTCACATGAACATGTAGCAAAACCTCCACCACTGTTGAGTGATGACGTGTGATTTTTCGATCAATGAGAAGCAGGCGCAGGTCCGTAGATTTGATCCAATAGTGCCCGAGATTTTGTAGCAAATATATTTAACACAGGAGTGATGCGGCAGTAGGTAGAGTCAGTATTACTACAGGGCGTGTATAGCTGACGACAGTACCGGAGGTTTTGGTGTAGAATAAAAATTGGTTTCCATAAATTTTTGTAATTCTAACAAAATTGGAAACAAACAGAGCAACTTTTATATTTATGAACTTGCGGATATGAAGGCAAGAAGAAAAGATATAATATGGTTTCAGTACCGCGTGATGAGTATCTTTTTTGTCTGACAATAAAGAATGCTCATGGCCTCGTGATGCCATGATCCGTCGTTGTCCAGACGCAAGGTCACATTTTTGTACACGAAATAAACGAGTCGTTATGTCATCTATATTTATAAAAAAAAAGAAACTGTCTATAATGATATGTGGAATACCAATTAGGAATCCCCTGAGTGATAGTAGATGAGGGATAGACCAAGTTGGTCGATCACATTTGATGAATATAAGCGATCGTGATTTATTTATTTATTTTTATGTTGGATTTTTTTTAAACCTAATTTTACTAATAGCGAAATATTCATCATAACTAAAAGCATTAATTCATATTCCAGACACATTTGAAAAATGACGTGTCAACAAGAAAGACATATTGTGTGTTTCACTTGATTCTGTTAAAGAGGTATACGTACACTTTCAAAGTAATTTCAGCAAACTACTACTGCGTTTTAAGGACATACTTCATAGACTCAATTTTTTAGTTTATTAGTACCCCTTTGATACTATTTTGATACATAGATTTTATATACTTCGCTGCGGGTGATTACATCTAATGAGAGGAGCTTTCATGATTTTTTTTAGATTTTTTTCGTTCATCCGTTCTTGAGATATGAATTTTTGAAAATTCATATCTCAAGAAGGGATGAATGAAAATCATCGAAAAAATTCATGAAAGCTCCTCTCATTAGGTGTAATCACCCATAAAAATTTTGATGGAATGAAAAATTTGGATTTTTATTCCCATACGATTTGACGGAGAATACCCCTTATAAAAATAATACCGGTCTTGGATATAAACAATTCAAATGAGAAATAAGGTGAAAACTTGATAAAATATTTAAAAAAATACAGTAAAACTTACAACGACCTTATAGTTTTGGTTTGGTAGAAGATTTCGAGGTTGTTTCAAGGCCAACTTTGTTTTTTTCAAATGAAAAAGTTATATTTTCTTATGCCGGAATCATATTCTACTTGAAAGATCAAATAACTTTCGTAAAAAAACATTTCTTTTTTGAGATATTAATTTGTTTGTGATAGAAAGTAAAGAAATTGAAAAACTGTGATAAGATAAAATAACAAAACAACTGTTTCAGCTTTGTATTCTTTTTGAATTTTGTTTGTCTTGCAATTTTTCTTCAGAATTGATAATTTTGTTGGTAAAAATTCCTTGAAAAGTCATAAAACATCTCTTATAATTTTTATGACTATTATAAATCTAGTAGTCTTCTATCGCGGAATGCTAAAACAAAAAAAATATGTGATGGATCAAGGGAATAAAGTTTTAATGCTTTGCTATAAACTGATGATGTGGTTTTCGAACTGCTACAACGATGCTTTTACCAATAACGTCATAGAGTTGCTCACTATATAAGTATGAGCATTGTTTTATTGTGTAGGTCGTAGATTAATTATTAAATAAGACCTCGGATGGTAGAACAAGTTGAAACTATTAACCTTACACTCCTTAATCACACATCTCCGAATGACATGTTTCATTGACCACATGCCGTGGTCCGGCACAATCGCCAACTTTAACTATCTAACGTACTTTACCTACTCCTATTTTATATTAGTCTAAAGTTGATCCTGTAGACTTAGATCAATTACTTGGAATGCAAAGGAAAGATTATCATGTATTGAAGATAATTTTGATAAGTTTGACGTATTGAACAATTCACCTTATGATAATCTAAACTAAAATAAATAAATAAATATGTATGTATGTACGTAGGGCTCCAGGTGGTTACTGAATTTACACAGTTCATATGAGTCTGCTTTATATTTTTATATTCAAAATTTTCAAGTACAAACGTGTGTCCACTTCGGAACTTTGGTAATTTGATTCTCTGGCTATATTTCTGAATTTGAACTTTTCTATACGACAATATCTTTCGTAAAATCTATAAGAAAGAAATTCATACATAGAAAAATATTACGCACCGATTATGTCTTGTATAATAATATAACATTGTAGAGCTGTAATGTGCTTAACATACTTTAATTATTAACTAGATTTAGATTTAGTAGACTTTGCTTATTTGAAGTTGCTCTTGCATTATACATATTTCTTTCTCCGTCTGGAGAACAGGATGAAAATTCAAAAGGTAGAACTGCAGCTGCTTCCGGTTGTAGGTATCGATTAATCAATTAGTAACCCAAATTTTCCAACTCCCTGATCAGAGTTATTATCGATATTTTGAGCCCATGCCTTACATTTGATATTGATTAGAATGCCAGCTGAAAGAATTAGTGAAGTCATTTTATGTTATTGAAATTACGGGCTACTGACAGATCTGATGAAAAGCCATCAATTTTTCACTTCAAGGGGGGAAATACATGTAGATTTAAAAAAAAAAAATTAATTTTTTTAAGAATGTCTTCTCAAAATTTGATAGCGAAATTCAGAATTTTGTAATCGCAAAACCTCGTCAATAAACCTGCACGATTAACAAAAAATTAAATTAAACAATTCTTTATTGCATAAAGAATACGATTTTTTTTTTATCATCTTCAAATGTTCAATAAACTACCCCATAAATTTGAAAAGCATTAGTTTAGTAGTTGTGTTGAAAATAGATCCTTAAATTTTGTCTCATTTTCTACCATTTACATATATCTCCCTCCTTAAGGTGGTCTAATTTTTCGGTATAAGGAAATTATTAAGAAATTATACTTTTGAATAAAACAAAAGAAATTAATTTCAAAAAAAAAAAAAAAAAAACTGGTCCAGATTTAAAAAAATCCTAAAAATTTTTATTTTTTTTAATTGATAACTAGGCAAGACTCCTTCAAATGCGAAGTTCAATTTTTAGAAGAAATGAAACAATTGAAAACCTACATGAAGGTCTCTCGAAGTGCACAGCAACCAGAGGACTCAGGTACCCATCAACCTCGTTGTTGAGAAAATAATATCCGGGGAATCCGTATCCCGGGATGTATCGGATAGGACCAATGAACTCTACGTCCGCAGGATTCTCACCCTCACACGAAACCCAAACTGTATTTAGTCGACGAGGGTCGGAACGTTGTACATCGTTAATATAGTACTTGAGGCTCGTAGGCATATCCACCGGCAGTGAATCAGTGTCATTATAAAACACCGGCCTCCACCCCGGAGGCTGTATGGCAAAAGACATGTTATTAAAACCGAGATAGATTATAAATGTGGTGTTAGAATTATAGATTCAGTCCTTATATCTCGTGAAGTAATTTTCTGTCTTGATATAGAGTAATCAGTAATTTCGGTTGATTGAAACATTGACTCTTAAAAATATCACTGTCAAATTTCAGGCACATACTAAACCTTGATATAGGTTTTGAGTTGATAAAGAAAGTAACAATAATTCCTAAGAAAATGTCCGAAAAAAGTTTACACCGGTGGAAATATTCACGTATAGGTACAGTTTTTTTTTATGAAATAACACAACTCTGGTTAACAAGTATATAACAACACAAAAAATACCGTGTCAAGTTTGAAGAAAATGCATGGCGCAGCTCTGTGATAGCCAAAGTGGTTGTCTGGAGTGCAAGGATCCCAGTGCCGGACAGCTACGTCGCAATGCTTACCCGGCGGGGGTGGTTGGCTGAAGTCACAAGCATAAAGTTTCTCTGCTCTGTTTGGAATTATGGTAGGCCTCCTGTAACCTAAAACATCGTTTCTATAATCAACGACTGTCACAATCTGAAAGATGCTATGTCAAAATTGTGTAACACAAAAACAAAGTATATTTCGATATGCAAAAGGCTAAATGGACTTTTGTGTAGTAATTTTGATATCCGTTTGAACTAAAATAATGATTCCTGGTTTTTGGTTACGATATGCACTTCTTAGTTAGCATCATTCTCTTATTTTTGCTTTTGAATAATAATGTGTGTTTTTATTTTTGGAGAGTATATTATTTCAATATCCAGATGTTATCAGAGTTCAGCAGAAAGTTTTAGCGAAGTGTACTCAGGGCTGATCTAATTAGGATAGCTCGAGGAAGGAAAAGGGATGAAGAAAAGGCAAGGATTACCAAAGATCAAAAAATCGGGTAACGTGGAAGATGAGACCGAGAGGAACGAGGAGAAATCAAGAAGACAAAAAGTGTAAATGAGAAAGAAAGAACTCGAGAGGCAGAAGGAAGAGAGGTAGTACTTTTTTCCACATGCATTGGATTCGATTTGAAGTAATGATATCTACTTATTAACGCTGGATAGCGTGTTTGGGACTTTTCAGCCCTGCAGCTCGCAGGGAACATAAAAAGCAATTCATTTGTGGGAAATTCACACACTATAGTAGCAAAATTTAAACGAGTTTAGTAGCAATACATATATCGAACTAAACCGAAATGAAATCGAACATCGAACAATACCATCAAAATAAAACGAAATATTAAAGATTTGTTTTCTTAGTTCGAATAGTTGAAAAAGAAATTTAATTATCACCAGTCACCGTTATACGTCTTTGCCATATTATCAGAAACAGTCTAGAGCCAAATTTTCAACAACCGATAAATACACCACTGAGATTTTTCTCATGGGCGAAAATAATGAGAACATAAAAAATATTAGCCTAGAATTTTTCACTCTGCACGATGAGTATAAAAAAGAAGAGACTACACTACAAGCTCGTTTCGAGAAAGCAAAATTAGTACGTGGTGAATTGCATTTCTATTGTATTCTGCCAGTATCAAAAAAAAAAAAACAAGCCGGAAGAACAGTTTTTCGGAGTACTTTTCATTGAAATGAACAAAAAGTATGGATTTGTCAGGGGTAGAAAAAGTATAAAAAAGTAATGAAAAACCGAAACAAAAAGATCAAAATTAAAAATTTCACATAAACAAATGCCCTAGCTATATGTATATTGACAAACAACACTTTCATACAGTGCGTTTCATCCCAATTCGATCTGGGTATACTTAAAATTTCTTCTTGTCATTGGCAAAGGTCGCCCTATTTTATACAGTGCATTCATTCTCATTCGATCTGTGTACATTTACAATTTTTTTGGTGTCATTGGCAAGGAATACCCTATATATATGAAATTCTCAACTCGGAAGATATATTCTTTCATTTAGAAAGGTAATACAGAGAAAAAAGTATAGGTTTGTCAGTAAAACAGCGGAAATCGATTCATTTCCGGTAGAACCGGAAGTTCAAATTAAACAAGACATGGCAATTTTTAAAACCAGTTTGTAGAAAGATGTCGGTCTGTCCGTCGGTCTGTCGGTCTGTCGGTCTGTCGGTCTGTCTGTCGGCCTGTTCGACAAACTCGCGCGGTGATCTCGGAAACGGCTCGATGAAAAAATCTGAAATTCACAGGACTTTACAACCAAATGATGGGCATGAAAAATTTCCATGTCTCGTTTAATTTGAACTTCCGGTTCTACCGGAAATGAATCGATTTTCGCTGTTTTACTGACAAACCTATACTTTCTTTTCTGTATTACCTTTCTAAATGAAAAAATATATTCTTCCGCGTTGAGAATTTCATATATATATAGGGCATTCCTTGCCAATGACACCAAAAAAATTGTAAATATACCCAGATCGAATTAGACTGACTGCACTGTATAAAATCGGTGTTTGTCAATATATAGGGCGATCCTTACCAATGACAAGAAGAAATTGTAAGTGTACCCAGATCGAATTGGGATTAAACGTACTGTATGAAATTATTTTTTGTCAATATATAGGGCATTTTTTTATGTGGAATTTTCAATTTTGATCTTGTTTTTCGGTTTTCCATTACTTTTTTCTACTTTTTCTTCCCCTGACAAACTCATTTTTTTTTTCTTTCTGATGAAAAGTACTCCGAAAAACTGATTTTCCGGCTTGTTTTTGAGTATTCTACATGCTCACTATTTTTAGCTATACGCCGTACGTCGAGCCGTGTCGCACCAGCGCGCATGGTCTCTCAAGAATGAAATGCTGTGTGGGGATATTACCGTCTAGAAACTTCAAAAATTCTATTTTTTTTCTTTTTTTTTACATTTTCTTATATTTTGGGGTTTTGAGAAAGTGTCTCGAAAATATTAATTTGAAATTCGTAGAACTCCCATAGTTACAGTGGCTAAAGACTACCGTGCATTAGCGCGCGGCAGATAGTCATCCCCTCGACCGTTGTGTCTATTGTATACCGGCTTGGAGAATTTCCCTGGCCCTTGCCCCCCTTGCAGTCCAATACCCAAACTATCCTTACAAATAGTCAATATACTTTTGAGCTCTGAACGAAGTAAACGTGCGTATTTGAAAAATGGATCGAAAAGGGAAGCGAGGTGGTCATGCACGTAAGCCGATACCAAAAAAAAGAAAATTTCAAGAAAATCGATAGTTTCAAAGCTGATACTAAGCATACCAGTACATCAGCGAAAAAATTGTAAGATACTGGAGACGACGACTTCTGTATATAAACAGAGAACACGGATATTATTCTCAACTCTTTTTCTGTCTTCTCAGCTATCAGTGTACTTGTCATGTGTAAGACGTGTAAAAGAGATATAACTTTTAATGAAGCCAGTCCTTGTGGATTGGGCTTCAAGTACATATTACGCGTGTTTAAAAAATATCTATAACACGAGTCAAGGGGTCTATGACATCGTAACGAAAAAAACAGCCGAGGAGGAGATCGAAGAAAACGGTAAACGGGGTAATCCTCCGTCGCAATTGACTGTGTCCGGGAACGGAACGTGGAAAAAAGATGCTTCTCTTCACTATTTAGCATCACTACACTCATTGGAATATATTCCAATAAAGTCATTGACACAGTAGTAAAATCAAGTTTTTTCCAATCGTGCAACGTATGGAAAAATAAGTCTGACACAGTGGAATATGAAACTTGGAAGAGTGATCACGATCATGTATGCACAATAAAACATAGCGGTTCTGCTGGTAAAATGGAAGTGGATGCGGTGAAGGAAATGTTCGTGCAATCAATCAAAAAATTACAAGTCAAATATAGAAGATATGTAGGAGATGGGGATAGTAAGATGGGCGTAAAGACTTTATTGTTGAAGAAAAAGAATGCCTAGGTCATGTACAAAAACGTATGGGGACGATATTACGTAATGCGAAGAAAGAGAACAAGGGCATCGGTGGGAAAGGATCTGGAAAATTGACAGATGAAGTCATCAATGATCTTACTACGTATTATGGTTTGGCAATACGCAGAAATGCAGATTCAGTACCAGAGATGAAAAAAGCTATATGGGCCACATTTGACCATAAACGTACAACCGATAGTGATCCACATCATGAAGGCTGCCCTGAAGGCCTCGAGAGCTGATGCACATGGTGTAGAGCAGAAGCTGCAGTTTTGGAGGTCATCAGGCCCATTTATTATAGGACTTGACATCAAACGATTTATTGGAGCGATGTCTCGGAGCTTTTACACAAAACAAAATCGAAAGCTCGAACCCAACTATCTGGATGTTTGCTGCAAAACATTTTCACTGTGGCAAAACCACTATAGATATATTGCTAATTATTTAGCTCTCGTCATTTTTAATGAAGGATTCAAGCAAATCCTAGAAATTATGGATGTATTCGGAATGAAAATCGGCTCTAACGCTAAACAATACGCAGAGTGTAGAGACAACGAGCGTATACAACGGTCCAACAGACGGGGGTCTACCGCATCTAAAGAGGCGCGGACCGCCAAAAGAGAAGCGAGTGCGGCTCAATATTCATTTTTCGAAGCTGCGGAAGGTGGTCTAAGATGGTCTCGGTATAGCTGATTAAGGGTAAGTTACTAAAATCAGTTCTTATCTACCGTATGTTCAGCCGTATTAGTTCTAAATGTATGGCACACTTGAAACGCGTTTTTCTCAAAACAACATTTTTCAAGTCGGGCGCATGTTTTTCTCAAAAACTCTTGGACCGATTGACTTCTGGTTTTGCAAACATTTTGAGGGAACCTTTACATATAGTCTGACCTAGAATGATACCGGTAGCTTGAATATTTTAGCCCTGCTCTCATGTTTTACTTGACAATTCTCCTGGAAAATTAAACCTTAATTTTCAAACTGTTGCGATTCCGATAAATAATTTCGTACTTACTTAGTTCTAGTTCAGACGATAATTACATTCATATAGATTTGAAAAAAAAAAATTTGTTCTTCTGTTTCAGATAACCACAACCGCCACAACATGTGCGCCTGATTGGACGAGCGTCTCACGCCACGACCTGCATAACAGCGCATAACTTGCGCGTGTTTCCTAAATTATCGTCACCAGCTAAAGGGAAAAAACGGAAGGAGTCAGATTCAAAAGACGATGATACTGTATTTCTTGAAACTATTAAAAACAAAAACAAAAATCGTATAAAAATAAAATTTTTTTCGACCTGGATTTAGTAATAAAAGATTTAACATGTTATTTTCAATTTCTGAGAAATTAAAAATATTGACAATCTCTCTTTCCCCGCGGACCCTTCACATGAATGTGTATATCAGTAATTTCCACTGACAATGAATTACCATATTGCCTCAACTTTATCGTTATGACGTTATCAATCTTTAAACCACAGTCCCATTCACATGATTCCAGAAAATTATTTCCATGCAACTGTCTTGGTTACAATAGAATATGAAAGTGATTATCAATCTCGTTCTTATTGCTTTGATAATGACGATTTGGAGAATACAAAAATACAAAAATAATTTATAACAAAAACTGATGTTCACGAGATTAAAATGGCTGTAACTCTGAAAAGCGATATCGGCCCATCTTCCAGAAGGTCTCAAAATCTTCGCATTCACATGCAGAATTTTGTGTACGAATTTCAAGAAAATCAGGGCCGGCTACTTTCAGACATTTTTCATTTTACCTTCTTCAAACCAATATTTCGCTATTTCTAGTGTAAAAAAAATTCACGAAAATCTTGAACCGAAACTATGTCACAAAAGAGACATTATTTGATTTTTTGACTTTTTGAGACTTTTTGATTGTTTGAAACTAGTTTTTCGCGCTGAACTTAATACGTCGAAAAATACACATTCTCATGCGAAGTACTCTGAGGATTGCAATATAAATAATATCAGAAATAATGTCAGATGGCAGTAATTTGTATTTGTATGTGGTTCAACAGATCTAAAGATACAGGATATTTGTGTAAGCTTATTGAATTAAAAAATATTTTCATTTTACCTTCGAGGAATGTTTCCAAGGATGTAACCCATGGACTATAGCCGGTCGCATTCGTCGACCTGTACGAGATTAGCGAGTCCGAAGTTCCTTCGTCTCGTGGCGTTGGTTTAATCCTAAGACTTAAGACCGGTGCTAAAAAGTAAAATAAAAGTTGTAAAAACGTTTAGTAAATGAACAAAAAAAAACTTGTATAGTATATTTCGATACGAGTTCGAAAGTGTTGATTCTCGGACGAGTGCAAATGGCAATCACATGAGTCAAGAATCAACTTTCACACATGTATCGAACCTTGTTTTTCGATACGACGTGTAGAAAGTTGAATTTTGTACACGCTAAGCAGGCGCAAAATCGACCTTTGCGCTCGGCGTGTCGAAAAAATATTTGTGGATTTTTCTACCGCACGTTCCTCTGTGTACTACGAGCGCGATTCGAATTGTACAAAGTTGTTACTGAGGACCTTTTGATATGGTTTTACATATTTTCATAAAAATAAAATTTCAAATCTGTCGAATAATTATGAAAAAAAAATTAGACGAAGAGAAGAAGCTTGAGGTTAAGGATCGGGTCTTTGGCGAAAGCAGAGGACAGCTTATAGGTAGATGGCTACACTTTCCACGTATCCGTTGATATTCGTATATTGAATTAACTTTTGGAAAAACTTTTCATTGTACCTAAAAATTCTTAACGTAAATATTCGATGAATATACTGATTTGATCGTATACATGCACACTATTCGAAAAACGACAATAACACAATCCGATTGGGAAATTTCTATTCCAAAATTGTTGTATATGGAGAGTTCCGTACGAAAACGGACATTCATTGTCCACTACCCCTTCGATTTTTTTATAACTTAGAGAGTTTGAAGGTATAGTTGAAAGAAAAATTCCTCTAAATCATAAAAATTCTACGTTGCACAGATTTCAAGAAACAACGGAGTCAAAATTTGTGCATCCCTTTTTTGAAACCGATGCAGCTCCTAAACGACTCACGGTATCGCAAAAATTAAGCAAGGTAAAGGTTGCGTAACTGAACGTAGTTTCGAAAAATTTTGAAGAATCAATCAAATTTTGAAGGTTTCATGCCAGAAAATGAAAAATCAGTCGAAAAATCCAATTTTGAGTACGTTCCCCAAACTTTTTTGAGCTCAAATTTTTATCGTGAATGCAGCAGTCTTTTTCCAAAATATTGACGTCAAAAAAAATTGCGGCACGCTAGTGGTTCAAAAGATATGAATTTTTTAAAGTCGTTCCGCGCCTTAAAATCCCGTATAACCCAGGCACTTTACATATGAGTTGAATTTAAGTTGTAAGAAAAACATTCGTCTATTGTGATCAGGAAAAATATGATTCATGTCTCGCCTTCCTATGCAATAGATTTGCAAACGTGAAAACAATTGTCGGTACTCAGAGTTTTCACAGCTTTGTACCATATGACGACTACATGTACCGAGAGGTTTTCTTGAAACTGAACAGTCGACAGCGCAGGCGCGAGTTTTGGCGTCTGTCACAGGCTCACAGGCTCAAATATCGCCACAAGACGGACTCGCCGACCAATGAAATTAAATTATTTGACGCATGCGCTGTCGACTGTTTAGTTTCAAGAAAACCTCTCGGTATATACGTAAAGTCATACAGTAGCAGTCCATTATTACTCAGGAAAAATCTCTTCTAATGTTTTCCTATCCTAAATTTGGCAAATGACAAAAATGTACACTGATTGTTTATAATCGTTTTTATCCAGTCATATTTAATGAAATAATCGATGGTAAGTTTCTTACAAATTATATTCAGCTTAAATACGTAAAGTGCCTGGGTTATACGGGATTTTAAGGCGCGGAACGACTTTAAAAAATTCATATCTTTTGAACCACTTGCGTACCCCAATTTTTTTTTGGCGTCAATATTTTGGATAAAGACTGCTGCATTCACGATAAAAATTTGAGCTCAAAAAAGTTTGGGGACCGAATTCAAAATTAGATTTTTCGAATCCTTTTTCATGTTTTGACATGAAACCTTCAACATTTGATTGATTCTCCAAAATTTTCCGAAACTACGTTCAGTTACGCAACCTTCACCTTACTTGACTTTTGCGATACCGTGAGTCGTTTAGGAGCTGCAGCAGTTTCAAAAAACGGATGCACAAATTTTGACTCCGCTGTTTCTCGAAATTTGTGCGATGTAGAATTTTTATGATTTAGAGGTATTTTTCTTTCGACTATACCTTCAAACTCTTCAAGTTAGAAAAAAATCGAAGGGGTAGTGGACAACGAATATCCGTTTTCGTATGGAACTCTCCATATACAACATTAAATGAGCTGTTTTTAGGAAATAGTGAAATATATGTAACGAAGTGTTATCGATTAAGTAATGTTATGGTATTATTTAACAAATACTTCCGAGTCTAGCTTCCCGAAACAGAATCATATTGACAGCTGATCTTATTTTACCCGAATTGTTGCTAGTTGGGGTAGAACTAGTCGATGTCTGGAGTGTGGCTACCACTGGATCAAAATTGTTGAATATCGCCAAATAAAATAAGACAGCCAGAACACCTAGAACACCATTTAAATATTGATAAATTCAATTAAAAAACTTATTGTAATTTTTAAGACAGTTAATATCTACTGTCTCGATACATGCCATAATATACGGGTGATTCATTTTAATCGCCCCAGGCCGATTTTTCCGAAACTAAGCAAGATACGAAAAATAGTTTGATATAAAATATTCAGGGTTCAGAGGGAGACGAAACTTGGTGGTATCAGTATTTCCGTAAATGGAGTTACCGAGGTCAGGTGAAGGTTAACTTTATTTTTTTGAATGGAAACCTACATTTTTCATCACATAATTTTGTTTTACTTGAAACATCAAACGACTTTCGTATGAAACATTTTTTAGTGAGACATCAAGTTTTTATGATATTTAATTAAATGCCTGGAGATTTTTGAACTTTTGAAAACATTTCACCTCTAAACTATCAAGTTTGGAGAAGAATCGCAAGAGACAAAAAGTGCGTAATTTCATGCACAAACTCTTGGACAATGATTGAAGAATATTTTCCAATAACTTTATATTGTAGCTTCTTCAATTGCCTAAGAAAAAGCAGAAATTGTTTTAAAAAAAAATCTGCAATTATTCTCCAAGATTCTTTACATGAAATTACGCACTTTTTGTTAATGCAATCTTTCTCCGAACTTGTTAGTTTAGAGGTGAAGTGTTCTTAAAAGTTCAAAAATCTCTAGTCGTTCAGTTGAATATCATAAAGACGTGATGTCTCACAAAAAAATGTTTCATACGAAAGTCATTTGATTTTTCAAGTAGAACAAAATTACGTAATGAAAAATATGAGTCTCCATTTAACAAAACAAAGTTGACCTTAACCTGACCTCGGCGGCTCCATTTTCGAAAATACTGATACCACCAAGTTTCATCCCCCTTCGAACCCTGAATTTTTCATACCAATATTTTTTTCGTATCTTGCTTAGTTTCGGAAAAATCAGCCTAGGGCGATTAAAATGAATCACCCAGTATATTATTAATATAATTATTATTCATAGAATCAATTAAGCAATTGAAATAAGTAAACTAACCAAAAATTAACAAGTTTTGTAATTTCAAAATTTTTGGACTGGAAAATAAAAAAAAAAAAATAAAAAAATACATGATAACTTGCGATAAACATTAAGTAAACACAAAATTGCCAATGCCTTACCATGGCTGATGCGTCCCATTGTGCAATATTATCGAATATCGGCCCACTAGAATAATCAAATTTGAAACCTGATTTGTAATACGATTTATGAACCACTGCAGTATCGACCAAAAAGCTTAAAACCACTGAAAGAACCAGCGCGTGTGGATCTTCTTATTCTTGAGCAATAAATTGTGTGACTGCAGTGACGATCGTTATTTGATTTGAATTCTTACGAGGTCTCTGCGATTGTTTATCACTAAAGTTCACTCTGAGTGGCACAGCGTGATGTACGCAGTTTCTTGACCACAAATATGACCCTGTTGATAACACTGCTCAAGTTCCGAAAACAGAATTCGATCGACGGTATGCTATGTACCTATATATACAGGGTGGTCTATCCCACTGAAAAATCTTGGAATTATTTACTTTGAAATAATATCACGCATCGATTGTATCAATGAAAAGTGAAAAAACTGTTGATGATGAACGTAAATGATGACACCATATAAATGCATAGAAGTTTTATTGAAAAACATAAACTCACAGAAAAGTAAAAATGACTACGAAATATCATAAAGCACAACAAGACATGCAATCTCTATAAAACAAATCAAGAATATCATTAGTTTGAATTCAAACAAGATAGAACATTATATAAAAGAGAGCGGATTATCGCATGGCCATTATATAATCAACCTCGCGATAGCTAAAATTACTCATTAGTCAAAGCGTTTGAAGATAAATTTAATATTCTAGCAAAACGTCGTTCATAAAGAGATAAATTCAATATCTCGGCAAAGCACCGTCTAAAAACATTAATTACGATGTAGACAGAGCACTTAAAAACATAAACAGATAACTCAGAGAAATAGGTTTAAGGATATTAATTAGAATCAGATGTACACGGTGTATCGTAATTCGCGACGAGCATTTCAAAGGGTCAATCTTGGTCAAAAATAGGATCTAAAATTCCTTCACTGATTTTTCTAAGAATGCCCATAAGATTATTTGTGATAAATCGATCCCAGCAGCAATCCAGTCTTTGCCTAAAACATTTGAAATATGAACGTATGCGGATCGCAGCGCTGAGATGATGCGTACGCAGACAAGCAGGCGCGCCACACCGACAGGAACTCGTCCATAGGTCGTGCCTCATTGGCTATTATTGAATTAATTATCACCAAAAATTTAAGCCGTTTGAGAAAAATCGGCAAAGGAAATTCAATCCCATTTTCGATCGAGATTAACCCTGAAAAATGCTCGACGCAAATTCTGTTTCACCCTGTATATAAATAAAATTGTTAAAAACCCGGAAAATTTGCGGAACCTTTTATTGCGTTGAGATCCCATCCTGCAATCACACACACGCACACCCGATTCTTTTGGCGATCTGAGAACTCGGTCGGTTACTATGGAATCGCGGCCATACCTAAACACACTCATACGTAAGATATCAATTTCTTAAAAAGTAACGCCATATATTGCAAAACCATATTTAGAGACAAAAAAATCGATAGTCCGGAGGACAAATATAGAAACATTATACTATCGAAAGAGTTTCTAAGAACTTTCGCTGCAAAAAGTATCTAGGAAACCCTGGAGAAGTACCCGAATCAATGAAAATGAACAAAGAAACTGCCACCCGGTCACAGGTGTTATCATGTCACTCTCTGGCGTACCATCCGCGAGCGGTTTGTCTTACCGATGTTTTCCAGCACTGATATTCACTTATCGGATCACGTCTCCATGAATCCATTGATCACTTTCGGGATTAACGAATCTGCAAATCAGGACACGTCGCCTTATGACCGCGGTAGTAGCTAATTCAGCCATGCTCTCATTTGACATCAGCTCCACCAAGTCTCATGATGGTCTATCAATTTTTTATCTTCTTTAAAGCACGAAGGTTAGATTAACAAAAGTAGATTTTGCAAAAATGTTGTATTTTGTAATCCTTCCATGCAATTCTTCATTCTATATGGTGCTTTCCTACTGTCATGGTCAATACCCTGAATACGCTCAAAAGTTGACTATTCTATAATTAAAAAATGGAAACGTCGATCTGTGAGGTGACGGATATAGATCCGGGATTCCAATTTTCATCATTCGTAGATATCGTAAGCACAGTCGATAATGTTGACAGTAACTTCACTCAGGTCTGCAAGAGAATTTTTTCGGAACGTTCAAAAACACTTAATGCGCATACCGCATTGCGCCGCATTCACGCTCACGTATTACTTTTAAATTTTATATAAGAATTTCAGGCAATCAATTTGCTCCGCAAATCATACTAGTTGTATTGCATTTCGAAACAGCAAGCTCCACGTTGTGTGTTCAGCCATTAGAGCCATATTTCAGTGGTCAATATTTTTCAATACATCTTACATAAACTTATCACATATTTTGGAGGCCCATCGGTGCTCTGTAATATTCCATAATGATATTCAACGATCATGGTAAAGTATGCTCAGTCCTGTATATATTGAATATCGGAAAAATATCGGGCACTATTTTTTTTCGAACTTTTAAAATCTTGTTTATATATACATGTATCAGTGTTGCCTAATTCTAACTCCATACTTTACGTGAAATATATAAATATGTTTTTTTCTTGGATGAATATTAAATCCCGATAAAGAAGATAGGTAAACACCTATTTCCCGTGACATAATATTCACCTAATTTCAAATCATATTAAGAGGCAATACGAGATTCAAAATCCCAAGAATTCCTATAACGTTGACAAAGTCTAAACGACAAAAATTAACAACAAATAAAATTCAAGGTTATGTTTAAAATGCCTTCTTAAAATTTTTTTCACAATCTTCAGTCACCAAAATATCGCAGGTTTTGCCCTTGTCGAAAAATTTTAAAAGTGATCCCGAACTTTTGAACGTTATAAAAATAACAGCAACAGTAACAGCAACAATAACAATAACACTGCACAGCGTATCCTTATGCTGAAGACTTACTTTTTCTGGCATTGAAGTTGTTCTAGCAGCCTTATTTCTTTGGACGATTTTCACCAGTTTTAATGTGGGGATAGCTACGGCGCTGGTTACAGAGGTCAACGATGAGATCACTCGCATAAATCCTGGTAAGATAAGATATTCACGTTATACCAAAGTCCTGCAGACTATTATGTCATTCATTCGCCAGTGATTATTTTATTCATTTCATAGGTACCAAAATTTACAAGTAGGATACAAAATCAATATTCATATACATACGAATATAAGTATACACATCATGAATATATTCGCATAGATGTATTGAAATTTTATATACTCGACCATGAGCACTTTATCTCATGTGTTAAGTTTTTACATTCAGTATTCAACAATTCTTAAGAAAAAAAATAAATAAAAATTTTGAGAGCTTTTTTTTGGAACACTTGAGTAAATCTATACAGAAAAATTTTCTCGCAAATTCAGTGAAATAATTCTGAAATTTACTTTGAAACTTTGTCAGATATTTCTCGATAAATTCTAAAAAAATTTCTTAAATTCACACGACTCAGAATTAAGCAGAAGTACTTAATCTAATTGTAAGAAAAGAAATGCTAAATGCTACGTTGATTTTTCTGAAAAACTAAAGAATTGTTAGTTAAGTCTGGAAATTTATTACAATTGACACACTTGCGATTTTTCATCAATAATTAAAAACCAAGTCTGATTCAGTCGCCTCTCTTATGTTCACACGTATGTCTATTATAGATTAGTGGCGGTTCTTGTATGACGAAATCTCGAATTCTTCATGCCGCACACTCCGGGGGGGTTATTCAAATCAAGTTAAGCCATGCTGCATCGCATTTGAAGATTAACAGTAGTTTTGCATGAGAAAAGCAAACTTTTCAATGTTTCCGAGCAATTTAACAGAAAAGAATCCTAAAACTCAACGTTTTACAGCATCTTTAGCGCCATTCTTTGTGCGACGATCAAGCCTAATTAAACCTGAAAAAGTATCCTATAATAAACTATGAGTAGCTGCAGGGTCTATTTAAAAAAAAATATGCACACGATGTGTGAGAAATGAACTACGACGAGTTTCTGATGTTTGAAAATTGTTATTAATTGTTGAAAAATGTTTGAAAACGGCCGGCTTCTTCTTGGAACGAACCCCTTTGATACAATAGGGTGTTTCATTTTTAGGCAATATTTTTTTTTGTTCTGTCCTACCTGAAAATCTGATTATTTATAAGAAAAAAAAAATATTCCCGTTGGAAAAAAATTCTAAGTAAATTAGAGGCTCTTTCAATAATTCGATTTTCCATATAAATAACACGGGAAAAAATTTTGTTCGGCTTCAACTCGATTTTTCGGTATTCAAAGAATTTTTTTTTGAAAAAATGAGTATACAGCTTTTGTAGGGTATTAAATTTGCTACAAAAAAGTTCCTTTGAGCAAATGCTGTCCGACCAACGGTTTTCGAGTTATAGAGCTGGAAAGGTTAATGTTAATAATAGCTAACAACAAATTTCCTTTGAATTGAAATTTATTGATCTTAGATTAAATATTATCTTACAATAGACGCTATAAAACTAGTACATCATTAATTTTAAAAGTCTTGTATTTAGTAATGAAATACTCTTGTATTGTCTTGTATTTAGTCCATAAATATGAATTTTGAGCAATAATTACTATGAAATCATAATACCAATGAATTAAAATTAGTAGTTTCGAAGATTAATAATGTACTAGTTTTATAGCGTCTATTGTAAGATAATATTTAATGTAAGATCAATAAATTTCAATTCAAAGGAAATTTGTTGTTAGCTATCATTAACATTAACCTTTCCAGCTCTATAACTCGAAAACCGTTTGCCGGACAGCGTTTGCTCAGAGGAACTTTTTTGTAGAAAATTTAATACCCTACAAAAGTTGTATACTCATTTTATCCAAAAAAATTCTTTGAATACCGAAAAATCGAGTTGAAGCCGAACAAAATTTTTTTCCCGTGTTATGTATATGGGAAATCGAATTTTTGAAAGAGTGGAGCCTCTAATTTACTTAGAATTTTTTTTTCCAACGGAAATATTTTTTGTTTCTCATAAATAATCAGATTTTTAGGTAGGATAGAACAAAAGAAAATATTGCCTAAAAATGAAACACCCTATTGTACATACATACATACATGTGTATACAATATACATACATACTACACGTATCGATTATTTTCAGAACTTAGCCTCAGACCTGTGTTACCTCAGAACGGAACATTGACTTCATCAAGACCACTTATCTCATACAATCCATTAGAACCTGAAAACTACTATCCGTGGATCCAATCTATGGAAGCGTTCCTGGCAGGTATAGTGTAATTTTGTATAATTCCAATATTGTGTGAAACTATTTTGAATCTTGGTGATCGGATATTCCACGACCTTTGCGACATCTGTAGTGACATTTTCGACGATGAAGAATTCTCATTTCATTCATATAGGTATTTTTGTTTCATAATATGGTCATTATTTATCTTGACTAAAGTCAAACGACGGGTCAACGATCGACGCCAGATTTAATTACAAACGATGACCTACCAGAGTAGATAACACTACTTTTAAACTTAATAATCGCTCGACTGTTTGGTACAACCTATACAATAACTGGGAGCTAATATACAGCTTGCACATTATTCGACTACCTTCACTAGTCTTCATCGATTTTTTTTTATATTTGTCTGTTGTCTAGCAACATTCAGACAGTTGTTGATTATAAAACCAATATTATAGCTTACAGAAGACCAGACTCACTCCCTAGCCGAATGATGAATATTCAGGCTTGTGACTATAACTACGGACCCCAGTCAGGACAGTTCTGCGACATAGATGTCCGAAATTTTGGCCCCTGCTCTGCAGAGAATAACTTTAACTACAACAAATCAGCACCGTGTATTTTCCTCAAGCTTGACACGGTACTTTTTTTTGTATATTCTTGACCTGTGATCGATTTTTATAGATATAATTACATCATTGCAATTTTCCTGTAAACTATACCTGCGTAAAATGTGTTGGAATTTAATATCTCGTGAGTTTTTGAAAGAAAGAAAGTAGGAAAAAGGATTATGACTAAATATAGATTTGTGATAATTTTGTTTTGTGATATAATCTTATGGTACACAGCCCTCTGGGTGGAGGCCAGAATTCTACAACGACACAAATTCACTACCAGAAAAAATGCCTCAGAGCCTCAAAGACCACATTACAAACTTAATTCACATACGTTCTAATGAACTGAATACAGTTTGGATCTCATGTGAGGGTGATGATACTGGAGACAAGGAAAATATAGGGCCCGTTAATTACTTTCCACGTCTGGGAATTCCCGGATATTATTATTTGAATGACGACGTTGAAGGCTACCTCAGCCCTGTGATGGCCGCTAACTTTGTAAGGCCTCGTGGTAAGTTTGAACGAATTTTTTAGGACTGGATTACCTTAACACTACAAATCCATACAAGTATCTACCAATACTTAAGTTCATTATACGAATGAGAGTCTTTTTTTGGATTTTTATTTGAATAATAACAAATTAAGACTACAAATTGTTTCAGTCGGAGTCCTCATTAATATCACCTGCAAGGCATGGGCTCGCAATATCGAACACAATGATTCTGCTCTGGGAGGTGTGAAGTTTGCGCTCTTGATCGAGCAATAGATTACATGGGTCATTGTTCCAAAACGAAAAATCAGGAAACCGGTTGACCTGTGAGCCAACCCGAAAACTTTCCGCTGTGTTAAATACGTTACAATTAATTGATACTATCGTGTTTATAATAAATTAAAGAAGGTTATAAGTATAATTAGTTTTCCGTAAACAAATATTTTTTTCTTCAATTTCTATTCTTCGAATAACTTTGAAACTACTAGACCGATCGATTCCAAAGTCTAATCAGATCTAAGTCTTGATGAACCCTTTCGATCGCCGCAACAATCATTCAAATCGATTGATTCGTTCCAAAGGTACCGTACGACAAAAAGAGAAATTTTTGCCGTGCAATATCTTTTGAACCAATCAATCGATTTTGATGAATCTTACAGCGATCGAAAGGGCTATCCAAGACCTAAGTCTGATTAAGTTTTGAGACTAATTGCACGAACAGTTTGGGAGTTATGCGCTAAAAACATGAAAAAAAAATTGTTTTTTAATTTTTATTTTTTAAATAACTTTGAAACTACTCGACCGATCGACTCCAAAATCTAATCAGATCTAAGTCTTGATAACCCCTTTCGATCGTCATAAGAACTATTCCAATCGGTCGCTTCGTTCTAAAGATATCGTACGACAAAAATTTGTTTACACACACACACATACGGACGTCCATCCAAAAATAGTCAGAATAGTTTCTTCGGACCCCAAAACGTCGAGATCGGATTAAACCTCGATTTTCGGAAATCGGACCGAAACCAATAACTTCCCTTTTTTATGAAAATTTTAAATTTTCATGGCAGGAAGTTAAAAATAGAAGAAGAAAAAAAATACGGAAAAGGACGAACGAGATCCCGCAACTGTTGAAGCATTTTATGGACCACGGAATCGCGTGAAAGAGGTTTATAATTTTTCCAAGACAAATATTTAACGGAAAAAAGTAATCTGAACTTTGGAGCCATTTATCTAAAAACTACATTTTCAAACACGGTGATCATAACTTTTAAATGGATGATTATTTATTTCGGGACACGTTAGGAATAATTCACCTCGTGTATGGTGCGTTCCATCTCACTTCGACCAGAGTCTGACCCTTGACCTCTCAGATTGGACCCGCGATTTTTTATATGATTGTTCTCACTTTGAATAAGGTACTCAGTTTATTATTTCGATTTTTTCGACTCGATTTGATTTTTCTACAATTTTTTTAAACGATTATATTAATCGACACAATTTAAAAATCTGAAAATATTCTGAAAAATCGTGTGTATGATATCAAACTTTTCAAGCTCAGAGCCGGAGTGAGGAGATTTTTCCTTCTTACTGTTTTCAAGCTGTTTCAAAAATAAAAACGTTAAAATAATTAGAAGCAAGAGTTAAATTTTACTATGGATGGTTGCTGAAACATATTCATACATCACACCAGATTTTTGAATATTTTTTCATGGTACCAAATTTTTTTCGATATAAGTAAATTTTCTATGCTAGATAGAACCAATTACTCTTAAATTATCGTCTGCCAAACGGGTATCACCATTTGGAAGAAAAACAAAATAGTATATCACGCACCTAGGAAGGGAAAGTGAGCTATTCTAAACTGCGTGTGAGATTGACACCCGAACCGAAGGCGAGGGTGGTTAAAACGCAGTTTAGGATAGCCTTTTTCCTACCCGTGTGACGTATACTATTTTTTACAACCCCGTGCATCGGAAAGTACGACTTCCCGTTCACGTGAGGGGCCGGAAGTCGTACTTTGAGTGCAGGTGTGATGAAAAATAGTTTGTCGGTGAAAATGGACTCTAGCCCCCCTCCGCCAGAAAGAAAGTTAGTTAATAAATTCTAAAAAATAAAAATAAAAAAAATACTACTACCTCCTCGTGACACTGAGAATGTATTGCGACGGTGGTTTCGATTTTTAGATGGAATAATCTCAAAAACCGTGCCCTTCGGCGTTTACTTTAATTATTCAAAGAAATCCCAGAAATATAATTCGTTGGGCGCCAGAAGTTTTCACGTGCATTCGAAATAAAAGATATAATATAATATAAGTCGCATGCTCGAATTATGAAAATTTATGCAGTTCACTACAAAAATAAGCAAAGAGAAAGATTCTTGAAGAATTTATATCATAATCAAGCAAGAAAAACCCACAAATAATTCGTTAACCGTGAATCAATACAGGAATCTGTTTTCAATCAGACTAAAAACTATACAAAATAACCGGGACGAAGTCCAATGATTTAAGGTTCCATAATCGTGACCTACGTCACACCAAATATCAACTTTAACGAACTAAACGTGATGCAGGGTAGACTCGTGGTCGTACAGAAAAAAGGTCTCACCTTAGCAAAGAGTACAGGTAAATTTCACACAAAATTATACAAAAATACTAAAATGGATTCAATATAAAACAATGAAAATGAAAAAGAAAAAAAAAACACACAATATAATCAAAACTCTCGAGAACTTTTCGGGACTGTCTTTTAAAGAGATAGGTCGACATTCGTAGTCAGTTGCCATAAAGACGGACGAGCTTAGAAGTAGCCAAAATTCCTCGTTGTTCTCGCTTTTATAAGTTCATCAATCTTCAATTTTGAGTTTCTTGCATGTCGCATACTTTCCAGAACCTTCTCCTCACGGCTGTTAGCCGCGAATCACGACCCTTGTGACGTGTTGCGAAAATGCAACGTCACATACAATGTGAAAAGTTATACGGTCGATTATCCAAAATTTTCAAAATTTAGTCCACTAATTTGCAAATAACTTGACCAATGTGATATTATAAAAAAAAAATTCCTCGTCGACGTGATGAGGATTTCTTTTCTGAACAAAATGAGCCCTCGACGACTCTAATCGGACTAACGATGTGCCTAAAACCGTACGACAAAGGTTTTCAAAGAAGAATTTTTCAATGATGTGAAATAAACTTTGGTTGACAAATAAATGCATTTTGGAGCACTCCGAATTTCCCAAACCAAGCTGTACTGACCCTTTAATAATTTTATAAAGCTCGGTAAAAACAAAATTAACACAAACGCGCTGCATGAAGTGAAAGCTTGTTATCTCTTCTCCGAACGTGTATATAATTTTGTTTATATCTTTACGTTAATTCTCCGATGAAATATCAAATCTTTTACAAGTCACGGTTTTTACTGCCGATGTATTGATACTCTTGTGAGATACGCTGTACGTAAATACAATTCTTAAGAGGAAACCAAGAACGTACTGCAGTATGACATAAGCTTCAATTATGCATACCCATGCAGCTGGCTCGCGAAATCACACACAAGGCACGTTCTCGCAATAAAGAACGGGATGTGACTGAAATTCCATAAAAACTTATTGGTAAGGATCGTCAATGAGTATTCGATTTTTCGTCAGAATCTTAGTAAGATCGGACTAACGGGTTGTTCAAAATTATGGGGAAAAACCAACCAAACACCCAAAATGAATCCCAGTGACAACAATTTCAAATGCCTTTAAAAAAAAAAAGTCTGAAAAATACGTTTTGTCAGCAACAAGTTTCAGTCCAAAGATTTCGTGACGTTTTCGTCAGAAATGCAAGAGTTACTTACTGCTTTCCCCAAAGGAATCGGTTTCTGAAGCCGAAGTTTTGTGGGATAATATTTGATACTGCCTCGTCAATGTGGACTTTTAAAAAAATACGAAATGGCAATATAAAAATCAGATATACCGCTGCTTATCAAAAACTCTCTTTCTTTTTACGTGAAAATACTTTTTACAAAATCCGAGCAACGTGAGATAATTTTTAATACGGCCTCGTCGAACTTCTCGTTCTTTTTCTTCTTGTTCTTCTACTCTTTGAATGGTTATATCCCCTTTGAACGTTTAGTCCGAGGCAAGTACTAATAAAAACTTTGTAAGTAAAAACTGAAGATCGAATCTACTGATTTTCCCCTAACTATTGTGACAGCACAAACACTTATTCGTTTGCCATCGGAATTGCCCCTTTCCAAAACTTTGGCTATCCTGATGACAAAGCATTGAATGAAGCAATAAGTAGGATGTCAACGTGCAGTCCGGCTCGTTGACCGACCACCTTTGGACTCCCCTCGTCGAAGTTCCAAATAGTTTTTTTCATTAATTTCATCTCCATTTTGACGTCTTATGATTCAGCTTCATTCAACACTAGCTATGCGTAACTGTAGATGTATCCGGAACATATCAGGCACAAATATACTCTCAAATAGATATTGAGTGAAATGTATGTGAAATAATTTCTGGAAACTGACAATATTCTCCTTGAGTTCTTAATTTAGTTAAGCTTTACTCAATTTACTTAAGTTCTTAACTCTTCGTCGGCAATCTGGGTCTTTCAAGATACAGTCGAAATTTCAGTTTCGAATTTTGCCGAGATAACTTTTGGGTGGGCCCAGCCTCCCTCCGTGAAAAAGCTAGTGGTAGTAGGCTCCTCCATGCTCGGGGATAGCAAGATCTGAGTTCGATTTCGAATATCAAACGGTAGAACCCACGCGTGGGTCTTCAACGACCCACATTGTCGGTGTCTTCTATTTTTTTCTCGAATAAGGTCATTTGTATTGTAAAAACAGTTTTCTATAGTATTTTTTATTCCAAAACATCTCGATTTTCAAGTGCTCAAATAATACAACTTTTTGGAGCCGACGCCTTGCGGGTATTTTTTTTCTCAAAGTTTCTACCCTCGATCATGGCAGCCTGCAAGGGATTTTTTTTATTTTTTTAATCGTGTAAAGAAATTACCAATTTTTTGATCACACAAAGATTTTTCTAACGTTTTTGTTCTGATCGCGACTCTGCAAAAAAACTAGAACAAGAATCAGACTGATATAATGGTAGAAATAGATTCAGGAGGTCTTCAAAATCGTACACAATGAATTTTTTCAGATTTTTTATGACGCTTTTAGAGCTTGAAAACCTTGACTATAGCTCTGAAAAACCCAGTTTAACGACGGAAGTAGCAAAATTAAACCGTAGGATCGTAGAAGGACATATAATAGTATATTGTGTACCAAGGGCGTAAAGCGGGCTTTTTTTGAACAGAATGTGGAGATTGCAGTACGAGTCGAAGGCAAGTTAGCACGAGCCGAAGACGAGTGTACATACGTACTGCAACTATACCAAATTAAAAAGCCCGCTTAGCCCTTGCTGTACATCATATTTTTTGTATAATAGATTAAACATATTTTATCTCAATTATTAATAATTTTCTTGAAAAAATTGTAAACGCCCGCTACTTGAGGGCGTAAAGTGGGCTTTTTTAGACCTAGTGTGGAGTTTGCAGTACGAGTCGGAGGCGAGTTAGCACGAGCCGAAGACGAGTACTGCAACCACACGAGGTTAAAAAGCCCGCTCAGCCCTTGGTGCACATCATATTTTTTGTAACGCATGTATGAATTTCTGCAATTTCTTGATATTAGGCGGGACTGAAGTGACCGATTTCTAGAACGGCCACTACGTAGTTATTAGATTTTATCTCAATTATTGATAATTTTCTTGAAAATATTGAAAAATATTTTAGCGGGCAAAATAAACCTGAAAACGCCCGGTACTCGAGTAGCGGGCAAAAAAAATTAAAAAACGCCCGCTGCTCGGCGTAGCGGGTGTTTATAATTTTATTTTTTTTGCCCGCTGAAGGCCACTTCTAAAGAAAATATAGAATTTTGATTCTTGAATCACGTATCCTTATAGGAAATTCGATTGCACATCTTGTTTTCCTTCTGAAAAAAGTCTTAGCTTTTTTCGTTTTCGAAATAATGAGAAAAAACACGATTTTTTGTAAACGAAAAATATTTCTCTATTTTCACTTCAACTCGCTCTAAATTCTAAAATATTCCGAGTTTTTATTTCAAATTTGGAGCAGGTTCGAGCACAAAATAGGGGAAGCGGCACTATAGAGAGCAGCACTATTGGCAGAGCGGACTGTATTGTTACATCATTAGATGTATATGGGGCATTCCACGCCAAATCGACTACTTTCGAACCTGACCTCTTCCGATTTGGCTGAAATTTTTCTGTGTTATATTGCCCCACTAAAACCGTTTCTGTGAATTTTTTAAAATTTTTTCGCCCGACCAAAAACAAGTTAGCTTTTTTTTTTCGAACGCTCATAACTTTTTCAAAAGCTGATCATAAATCGAGACGTTTCTTTTCCTCAAATTTCTTATGTTTAAACGTGCATTTCAGAAAAAAATTACAAAAAAAAATATTTGAAGTCATGGTCTACGAAATTTTTCAGTGTTGCGGAAAAAACCATTTATTTTTCAAGTTCGCCATTTTTAATTATTTTTTTTTTTTTTTATTTTAGAAAAAACTGATTTATTCCGCGTTTAATACCGCAAATCCCAATGTGAGCCAACTTTTCTTTCTATTTTTTTTTTTTTGTACTGAAAAAATTTTTTTTAGACGTTTTCGCAATCTAACTTTGTTTTTGTAATAAAGTAAATCTAAATGTATACACTTATAGAATATTATAAAAACATTATTTGTATAAAAGATTTATAAAAACAAAGTTTGATTACGGAAAAATATTTAAAAAAAATTTCATATTGAATAAAAAAATAGAAAGAAAAGATGGGCCTACGATGGGATTTGCGGCATTAAACACAGAATGAATCAAAGTTTTTTCTAGAGAAAAAAATCAAAAATGGCGAACTTGACAAATAAATGGTTTTTTCCGAAAAACTGAAAAATTTCATGACTTCGAATATTTTTTTTTTTAATTTTTTCTAAAAAGCACGTTCAAGAATAAAAAATTTGAAGGAAAAAAAACGTCTCGATTAGTCAGCTTTTGAAAAAGTTATGAGCATTTGAAAAAAAAAGCTAACTTTTTTGGCTTTTTAAAAAAAAAAAACTAACTTCGGTCGGGTTAAAAAATTTGAAAAAATTCAGAGAAACGTTTTTAGTGGAGCAGTATAACATATAAAAATTTCAGCCAAATCGAAAGAGGTCAATTTCGAAAGTGGTCGATTTGGCGTTGAATGCCCCATATGTATTATATCAATTCATGATGTAAAATACGCAATCCAACACCAATCTAGTTTAAATAAACTATAGCTTGTACACAGATTCAGATGACCCTTATTTTTACCTCTGTATGTGTGAATGTATGGGTGGATGGATGGATGGATGGATGGATGTGTGTTATCACTTTTTTTGTCCGACGATATCTGGAAAACGAATGATCAGATTTTGATGAATTTGATATCGATCGACGCACATTCTCCTAACTTAGAACTGATTAGATTCTGGATTTGATCGGTCCAGTAGTTTCCGAGATATTCAAAGAACAAATTTTCGAAAAAAATAATTTAATCGACGATATATCGCGAAAGCAGTGCCGGATTTAAGGCAGGGCAACCGGGGCTCAAGCCCCGGGGCCTCCACAAACTTCAGAACATTTTTTTTTTTTTCGAAGTATGAGAATATATAAGAATATTTGACAAAAAATAATAATTTTTCAATTATTTGGAGAAGTTAAGAGACTCGGGCCTACACGTAGGTGCAAGAAAATTAGTCGAAGTATACAAAAAAGACCTCGAAATTCGTCTTGGGAAAGAGTTGACGCAGTTTGTATCGTTGATTGATACATTTCAGACCAACAGTGTCACTAATGAAACGAGGGAGATGTTTTATTACAGCATCCTGGCTGACAACAATTTCGTCGCCGCATCTCCCAATATTAAAATCGTATTAAGAATGTATTTAGAATTGATGGTATCCAATTGTAGTGAAGAGCGATCTTTTTCAAAAATGAAAATGATCAAAAATAGACTACGCACTACAATGACACAGGAACCCTTATCATATCTATCATTGTTAGGCATAGAAATCGGCATGCTTCGGGAACTAGATTTCACCGAAATCATGAATAATTTTGCATCCAAAAGTGCACACAAAGTTTTTTTTTTTTTTTAATAAAATAAAACTGATTTTTAAACCACCGAAATGCTGCTTTAATTTTTTGGGGTAGGGGGCCTCCACATTCTTGTTGCCCCGGGGCCACCACAACTGTAAATCCGGCACTGCGCGAAAGGATCAACCGATTCGAATAAAAATTGGTATCTCAAGGTTTTTTGAATCGTGGATCACGAATACAAGATCAGCTTTTTCTTCAACTTCCATCATCTGAAAATTGCCAACCAATAATCATTTTAGGAAATCTCTATACGTGTGTTTTTTTTGGTTTTAACTTGAAATATTTACGCGGGAAGTCTTAGGGCTGGCCGATCGTGGTCAGCCGATTTACCTGCTTGTTTCTGTTACGAAACTGCACTAAAAACTAGAGGTTCCCATTCAAAAAATAAAAGTTACCTCATAACAATCCCATAGTACCCTATAAAAATTCAAAACCCATAGCATCATCAAATGTCCCTTTCGAAATCCTATAACTTTTGCAGGACACATTTTTCAATTGAACTATTAAATTGGCTGAAAACTTAATGCATAGTTTCAAATGAAATACTCTGTATACATGAATCCATCCACGTCAACCGGGACAAGAATTGACCTCGATGTTTCCGATTTCTGTATAATTTTTTTTACAAATTCTATGGAACAAGCAAACTAATTAAAACAGAAAAAAGTCGTTTTTTTTTACTCCGTAATTTTGGAGTAACTCAGGGTTGGGGTCCTCCGATAAAACTCGATAGCCTCATACTCCCCGACGCACGGCAGCATGGCAGAAAGCCAAGCGGATATACTGGCGCATATGCTGTATACCCATTTCCCGGGTTCCAAGCCTACCGCACAAGGGCCTCCGCAGGTGGAGGCTCCGGGCAGGTGGGGCCTAGGTGACTGGGGGACGGCAGCGGAGTTGATCACATCACCAAGGATCAGGTGGGCTATCGATACTTTCGAGGGGTATAAAAGCCCAGGCACGGATGGTATTTTCCCTGCGCTTCTTCAGAAAGGAGGGGAAAAAATCATCAGCAAACTAAACGCGATCTTCAGGGCCTGCTTAGCATTATGCTACATACCCAGGAACTGGAGAGAGGTCAGGGTGGTCTTTATACCGGAGGCGTGGAGGGCTGCTCTTCGCCTGTGGCACCAGGGTCACTGGAAAAGAACTGGAGTGGGACACACGGTGGTACTAACTAGAGCAGGGACACCAGTGGTGGACCTTTCCCTAGGAGGGGATCGCAGCGTGAACCGCTTCCAGTTCGACATACCCTACAGGGTAGAGATCCCGGATAGACAGGCATGGGAGGCCGACCGGGTCAAGTTACTCTCACCACAGGGACTCGTATGGTATACGGACAAGTCCAAAACTAACACCGGAGCCGGTGCTGGGGTCTGGAGCAGGGGGCCTAGGACGAGCGTTTCGCTCGCACTCGGGCCCACAGCCTCAGTACTCCAGGCCGAGGTGTTTGCCATATTGGCCTGCGCCAGGATGATCCTGGCGCGGGAACCAATGGGCAAACACATCTATATCTGCAGTGACAGTCGGGCGGCGCTCGGATCTTTGGGCGCCTACGTCTCAAGGTCCGGACTCGTCAGAGACTGTACGGAGGCACTCTCCCAGATATTACGAGACAACTATGTCAAGCTACTCTGGGTGCCAGCTCACAGTGGCATTCAGGGCAACGAGGAGGCGCACTGCCTGGCAAGAGCAGGGGCCCTGCGCAACACAGCCGACGAGGGGTGCCGGATAGGCTTACCCTCGGCCCATATCGATGGTCTGGTGAAGGGGTGGATTAAGAGCCGCTTTGCTGACCTCTGGAGACAGGCACCGGGGATGACACACACGAGGGCACTATACCAAGGGCCCTCGAGTGAACTGGGTGCCTCACTATGCAACCTGGATAGAACCAGGCTCAGGGTACTAGTGGGACTAGTCACAGGCCATTGGTTCACAGGTAGACACATGATGCTGATGGGGCTCGGCAACGAGCCACTGTGCATCAGATGTGGGGAGGAAATCAAGACCCCACTCCACCTGATCACACGATGTAGGGCCCTAGAGGGTTCTCGACTGGAAGCCTTTGGAGTGACCCGTACCGGTGACATCAAAATCGAGGACATTGGGGTGCAGGGGCTACTGCAATTTGCGAAGCTGACCCACCTAACCTCATGTCCTACTAGTTAGCTGCCCGTACGGGCTCGGGCACAATGGTCCCGCTGGACTGAGCGCCCGGTCAAAGCCGCAGACATACATACATACAACTCAGGGTTGAAGTTTGAACGTCGTTTGAATTGGCGAAAGGCTATAACTTGTGTATGAACGATATGATCATCATAAATATCTATTTTTGAACGAAAACAAATTACAAAGTATTTAATTAATGCACCAAAAAGATGAATTTTTTTGTTGAAATAAAATTTAAAAAAAAAAACAATACAAAACAAGACGTGTTACATTTTTGTAAAATTTAAAAATTCACTGATTATTATTGACCCTCTAGTATAATATATAAGTTGGAAAAATGTTTTTAAAAAATTGTAAGCGTTATTTTTTTTTTTTTCTATAACGGATGAAAAAATTACGTAATTTTGTAGGGAAATTCTTTATTTCGTTTGCTCATACTTATTTACATATCAACAAAGGTTATATATAAATAATAAAAAAAAAACTGTCCGGATTTACACAAAGGAGAATTTTTATTTGCATTCTTTTGATCGAGTATACATATATCACTTTATAAAGCACAGAGATTCTTGATAAACAATCTATATAATTTATAAATTATGGTCAAACCTAGGTAGAGTTTAACGACAGGCCCATTATAGTACCAGAACCGTTACTGATCGTGGCAATCTCAGCGCAATCGTTCATCCCACTACCAGATCGATACTGGTAAATAATCAAGACCGTACCGTCGCTGGTCATCAAAACTGGGCCAATGTTGCGAATATACGGTGGCCCAATAGCGTGGTTCTCCACTGAGCCAGTATCTCAAGTTCCTTTAAAAATATATATCGAAAGCCAAGCCACGAGAAGGGCGTAATCTCTCATATGGTTACCCCCTACCAGTTTCCAGCCGTTAAAATCTATCACGAGAGAAGCTCAATATTGTACTACGACTTGTGACAGTACTGGGCTGCGGATACTGGCCCAGTAGTGGACCCTATCAACAGCGCTGGCAGATTTTACATTGTCAAATGCTGACACAGTGTCACACCCAGCGCTCAACATCAACGCTCAGCTGTTGAGGCTGGTTTTTTATAAGTTCTTTATAAAGTTATTAAATTATTGAACCAGTGCTGAGCCATATTACCAGGATGGGCAGACTCTACCAGGAAATATATTCGGAGTCAATATAGTGATGTTTAAGATACACTATGGTATGTTTGTTTTGAACCGTTTACAAGAAATATAGTTATACACATGACATACACCTTATAATACGTTCTGGTATCCGTTTGATGGCTAACGGCGTCATACAATCCCGTTGCGTTTCGTTCTAAATGCAACGAAAGTTCACGATTATATAGTCAATATAAGATAGAAATACGAAGACTGTGTCACGCCAAAAACTGCAGCAAAACTGCATATTTTGCACCCTGCTTTCAATAATAACGTTAAAAAAAAAAAAAATATTCGTTAAAATTGACACAATAATAATATGTAATAAATAATAATTCGGTTATACCATATATATATATTCTGTATGCGAAGTGATTTGTTTTTTTTTTTTTTTTTTTTCTTCTTTTGTTTTTATGTTTTTTTTTTTACTTTCTTTTCTTCTCGATTTTCGAGTGTTACATAAAAATTTTTTGATAATTATATATGTACTTAAAAATGTTATAGCTGCCTTTATGGGACAACTAGGTATATGGGGCATTCCATATCAACTTAACTATAACCTGATTGTTATTTTTTAAATTTGCCAGTTTTTAGTACCACTTGAAAATGCCTTCGGTTTATTTTTATCGAATTTTTGAAGCCAACCATCTCGAAGATGAGCGGTTTATGTTTTTAAAAATTTGAAAAAGTAATTCACAGAAGGCTTTTTCAAGTGGTATTGCAAAACGACAATTGATCAAAACTATCCAAAAGTTTGATGGAAAAAGAATAGCTCGGTTGCCCCGATATCTCAAATGTTCCATATGTATATACGAAGATAAATATAGTTCATGCATTTTGAACAAATACATTATATTTATTCCATCACACTCGGCCAAAAATATATAGACACACGTATATATGAATACTAGGTAGATACAACTTAGTACCGACGAAAAAGTAGTCATGATAATAATAATATTAATAATAATAATAATAATTACAATGATAATTTCTTTCATTTCAACACGTAAGTTTATAATATGCGAATATTAATAAATAACCAACGACGTCCACGCGTGATTGAAATCTATATATGTATATGGGTGTATATATGTATAATAATATATAATATAATATAGAGTTCTTACACGAGTGGCGATTTACGAATTCTTATGTATTTTGTAAACATCGGATGTTTGAATATATATGTGAAAATACATAAGTATACCCAGATCGGCGAGGTAAAGAATATAATTCGCATTGTAAGAGATAAAAAAATATACATATAATATGATTACCTACATATGTAGGGGAAAGCAGGGCAAAGTAGCCGCCTTGGCTGAAAACAGCCAAAAACTTTCGAAAAAAAATATTTGCATTGATAATAAAAATTATTGATTTTTTTTTTCCAAATGAACAATTTTGACTGATTATTTACCAAACTTTTTGGTCCGAGGACCGTCGATAAACTGTGAAAAATCGTTTTCCAGAAAAAAAAGCCGAGGTGGCCACTTCGCCCCGCTCTCCCCTACACGTTTTCGGCTATTTATACATAGATTTATAGATATAGGTATAGTTTGTTATGTTTTATTTTAAATATTAGCGCAAGTCCACCAATTATCAATAAATGAACAGGACGCCGAAAATTTGATTTGTCTGAAATTTTTACGTTTCATAGGGTGCTCTAAAATTGGAAAGCTCACCAGATCTCATTCCTTTGCGACTTATCGTTCACAAGATACATATGCGACATTTAATTTTCGTACTTTGAAGTGACTGAGGGTTGAATGCGAATTTCTATCGTATCGAATAACTATGAAAAAATAGGTTTCCCATCTGAAAAATTTTCACCTTTTTGAATATATTTTTTATCTTCGAATATCTTCTCAAACTCCATAAAAAAACACGGTTTTTGAGAAAAAAAAACAGCTTTTTTAAGTGCGTAAAATCAAATCTGTGACGTTTTGCCCATTAGTAAATAATTTTTGAGAATAAAAAATAAGACGAAGTGTGTGTACGGATTTATATACCTATACATATAGTATATAATATAAAAAAAAAATATATATATATATATAGTTTCCTCAAATAATAACGTGATTAATAATTGTTTTGATTATGTACTTTTTTTATCACTTTCCTCACATAAATAACCGAAAAATTTGTTTATTGAATTGAATTTTATTCTTTGTCTTCACCGCGATTTATACATATATCTACGATTCAAAATAGCTATATGAAAATTATTGTTCAACTACCAAAACTTGGCCTAGATAAAATCACTCATCAAATATATATATAAATATATATAGTATATAGGCAGGTATGGATATGCACATCTATTATATATGTATATTATTGTATAATAGCAGTATAGTCTCAAGTATGAAAAAATAGTTTTTCGATAATTGAATATCAACGATTACATCGGTAATCTATACCCTTGAAAAGCTACGATTTAATAAGAAAAAAGGCACTTCACGCGTATGAGAACATGATATTTTATCGTCTTATTTAATGATATACATTATTATAATATAATATTACTCCAAAATTCTCTATTGCTAATCACTATGTATATATACATTATACCGTGAAAATCGCGGGAAACTATACGGTCAGAGCGCACAGGCGCCAAATAATACAAATTTTTATGAGAATAGCCAACTTGTCACTCTGAAAAATCTTTAGGGTAATGCAGAGTTCAACAATGTAAGCAATCAACAACAACTCTAGGGGGATTTTCAGCGAGCTGGCCATCCTCATGAAATTCGTATTATTCGGCGCCTGCGCGCTCCAACCGTATAGTTTCACAAGATTCTCACACTATATGTGTATTATAATATGAGTAGATAATAATATCAATTTGTTTTATTTTTATTTTTATTTTCATTCTTCCTTCGTATCCCTCTTATTTTCTTTCTCTTTTGTTTTCATTTCATCTTCTTATTTTCACGTATAACATAAAGAATAAAAAAAAAATTTCTGACAACACAATATTATAACATTATTGTTTGTCGTTTAATCGTACCAGTGCTTAGCGAGTTCACGATTAAAATCTAATCATCTTATGTACTACGTACCTATAATAGTCAGTAATTTAATGATATAAGGCACTTGCTGCGGGTAATCGGTTGAATTAATGAAAATAGTTTTTAGTTTTGTCTTCTTTTTTTCTCTGTTTGTTTTTTTTATTCACTATTGTATGTAATTTTTGTCACTCCCATTCAACGTATTCTTATAATATCATAACTCTTACAGAGAATGAGAATTATATTTAAAAGAAAAGAAATTGAAAAAAAAAATAACAAAATAAAAATAGATTCTTCGCATAAATTTATAGTCTAAATGCGGCAAGTTAATCAATCATCAACTCAAAATGTACAGCTCCCATTCCAGATGCACGATCGTGCTTTATGTTACGAGCCCATGCTTTGCACTCAACGTTTATCAGGATTCCAGCTGAAAGTAAAACAAGACATTAAAAATTTTGTTCATTATTAATTAAATTTGTAATTATGTTCAGAGTTAACAAACGGTGAATTTTTTTGTTCAAAGAATTTGATAGCGTAGAGATAAGTCTGAATATTTTTGCACTCTGAATCAATAACTCACTACCAGGCTATCTCACAACTCGTCAAACGTTATGAAGCCGTATGAAGTTCATCATTTTTTTATAAACACCTTAATCATGCTACTTCAAATAAGCCCAAAACTAACTGGATATCTTTAAATCATTAGCATTTTAGTTAGTTATTATTTTTTTTTAGTAAATATATATATATATTTTTTTTCAT
This sequence comes from Macrophya annulata, assembly GCA_963924015.1. Lineage (NCBI taxonomy): Eukaryota > Metazoa > Arthropoda > Insecta > Hymenoptera > Tenthredinidae > Macrophya > Macrophya annulata. Next base: position 8,456,141 of record OZ001264.1, read on the forward strand.
TTCTTGTATTATCTTTTATCATGACAATTAGAAGAGAAATCAAAATCCCGAAAAAGGAAAAAGTTGATGAAAAATAAAAAAAAAAAAATTAAAATAACAAAAACAATTTGTCTCTGACACACTTAAGTCTATACTCCTTTTAATGGTTTGTCAAAAGTATCTTTAACTTACTTCTTGGTCTTTCAAAATGTATGGCAACTAGAGGGCTAAGGTATCCCTCAGAATTTTCATACGGATAAAAGTATCCAGGGAATCCCCGTGTTCTCGGTAGAATATGTACAGGACCAATATTTTCTACATCGGCAGGATTCTCACCCTCACATGATACCCAAATTGTGTTCAACTGACGGGGATCTTCGGACTTTAATTGTAAAATATGATTCTTTAAATCTATAGGCATTTTTTCCGGTAGAGTTTCAGTGTCGTTATAAAACGAGGGCCTCCATCCATAAATCTATATATAACACAAAAACAAAAAGTTAGCATTAAACTTACGATGTATTACTGTGCTTTGTTTTGTCTTCTTTCTTCAAGAGGGTAAGTACACCTTGAAAAGAATTTTTCTTTAAATCAAAAATATGATTTTACGAGACACTTTATTGTAACAAATTTTTCACAATTGATTAGTACTATTTTGATACACATTTCATGTTTTTCTTAAAGAATTTATGTACTTTGGTGAACATATATTTAGTCTACCGGAAACAAAGTGGTTGACGCAAAGTACTGGGTCGTATCATTCATCGAAACTTCGCCAAATTTGGAGGGAAAATTCTACACTATTGTCATTTCAAATCAAACTAATAATATGTCTAAAATTTAATTTTTGGACATGAAAGTTTTGTGACTTTAGGACACTTTTTGTAAAGACGATGATAAAAAAAAAGGATGTTACAGATTCACAATAATATAAATCAAATCTTATATCTGTATGTTATCAGTTTAGTCCAAATTTTCTCCAAATTTGAAGAAGTTTCCATGAACGATGTAACCTGTATCCTGCAACAACCACTTTTTCTTCGTAAACTAAATCTATTTTCAGCAAAGTACATAAAATCCCAAAAAAATCATGAACTATTTATCAAAATAGTGTTAATCAATTGTGAAAAAACTGAGTTTATAAATTGTTTCCTCAAACCATAGCAGTGATTTGAAAAAAAATTATTTTCAAGGTCTGTGATTGTACCACCTCAATTTTTTCGACCACGTACTTTGTTAAGTTTTAGAAAAACGCAAGGCGCAGATTTGTGGTAGTCGAAGTTATTCTCTTTGATGCATGGACGCCAGTTTTTAATATCTACATCACAGACTTGGCCAGGTGCGGGTGGTTGGTTATAGTCACAGTTGTGAATGTTCGATCCTCTGCCAGGTGTTAAGCCGGGCTTTCTGTAAACTGAAGTTATTCTATTCTGTATTAAAATTGCATATTTTAATTACCAGAATGAAGTTGTAAGGAAATTCTTTATCATTCTGCCAACGAAATGATATATGAAAACTATAACATGGATTACAACTGCAGAATGAGCTCGTTCCTTTTGTAAAACCACCAAACACGCGTTTCATGAATATGATCGTTTAGATTACAGAACTGCAGTAACAGAGAACCAAAAGAAGCCGATTCGAATCTGTTTTAAGAATAATTAGACACTGATGAAAACATGAACTTGCATTTGATTAATTTCGAGTAAAGTGCAGCGCGTGTCTTTCCGAGATGTAAAAAATGGTCGAGGTTGAGGGTCCATTGAAAACTTGATTTAGAATCGTTTGACTGGTTGCTGTATTCCGATTATTCTTCCAACGTTTTTTAATCAATAATTAATTTTTTTTTTAATGAAAAAGACTGCAGGATAGAATAAGAAGGCTCATGCAAGACTTTAATCAAATTTTCCTAGATATATTCAACTAACAACGAATAGTATTTAGCTGTGGTCTTACCTTCGAGAAATTCTTCCAACGAGTCTACCCAGTGAACAAAGTTTTCGCGGTCTGTACCTTTGTACCAAATTAACGTACTCTCTACATTTTCCTTCGGTGGCATTGGTCTGAAGCCCAGCCCTGAAACAAACGAAATTCAAAATTACAAAATTTAAAGACAATTTTCATCGATCAATATTCTCTTGTATCAAGAGTCTCGTGCAAAGTACATTAAAAACAAAAAAAATTCCGTGGCGGTTACTTCGGTGGCAGAAGTTATATGAATACCTGTAATAATAACGCTTTTGATAAGTCCAGCTTACCAACTGTATTCAACTCTTGAACAAGTGTCAACAATCGTCTCGTGTACAGCATGATGTACATATTTTAGTTCACAAAAATCATACCAGAAGATTCATGAATACTGTGTAGAGCGTCAGAACCAAGGAAACAGCACTAGTATAAATTATAATTACCTAACCAAGTTTCATAATAAGGACATAAAGGATGAGCACACTCCCGAATTTATATATTTATTCAAATACTGTAAATATATTTTCTTTACCGCAGAATTTCTTTCAATTTATAGGGTTCATAGCTTTGAGATCTATAAAAATCGAGTTTCGCGCAAAATTTTATTGAACTGCGACAAGAATATTTGATTCTTCAAATTGAAGCAACGTTATTTTCAGAACATTCATACAGCGTTACTATTGCAGGTAGTACGTTGTTTAGAGTCTGCCACGCTCGATCTGGAATGAATTCAGATTTCTTTGGATTTATTTTGATTATTGTCTCGTTTTTAATACATGTTTTCCTAAACTCCTCATTAAGTGTGAATTCTATAGCCTTCGTAGTCTATTTTACTTTACAACCAATTAGATAGTCAATGAACAATTTACACTTGTAAAATGCTGATTTTACAAAGCATTGTTACTTCACTATCACAAGTAAATGAGGAAACGGAAGATGATATTACTTGACCATATTCTATTGGCATTAGTTCATACTACTATCAAAAGATTACCATTCTAGGTAGATCGTCCAGTGACCAAAATAGTTTATGAGAATTTGCAAATAATTTAAATTTTAATGGAACAGTGAGACTAGGTATTATGTTTTAGAGGCGTCCTAAGGGTAATCCAAATAATTTTTTTTTATGTTTCATAAAGTATTATATCTCATATCAGGCTTAAAATATCCAGATCGAATTTGAGGGGGGCCTACACTGAAAATTTTGTAATTGCTTTTATCAAAATTATTTTTGGAGTTCATGTTAGTGCTGTTTGAAATAAAGTAAATCTTGCTTCAATATTGAAAATTAAATCAGAACTGTAGGAACTATCCAGCGTTACATATTTAAAATCAAGAATTTCAAAATGCTTCTTGTGTTACACTGATATTTGCAGGACATTCATGGTTGAGGGTAGTGATCAGAACACTAAGAAGAGAATAATAACGTATCTAATTTAGGATTGAGTCCCGTGTTTCTTCAAAATTCAATTTAATCAAAATTCAATTTCTTGATCAAAAGTTTTAATCACGAATTGTTGAAAAAATCGATTTATATTTGTTTTTAAGTAACAAGGAATCCAATGCTAAATCCAATACGTTATTTTCTCCACCCTCAAACATAAATATCCTGCCTCATCATCGTAACGCAGGTAGCATGTTGAAATTCTTGATTATCAATAAGTAACGTTGGATAATTCCTGCTGTTCTACTAATCCAATTTTGAATCTTAGGGTGTCGTAACTTCTATACTATTACAAAGCAGAATTCTTTTTATGTCAGACCTGATCAATGGTGAAGCCAGTAACTATACCATTCTCTCTAAATTTTTTGGAGTGAAAATTGCATCAGTGGAAACAGAAGAGTGAGATTTCACTCTTCAGGAGCAGATATTCACTGGAAAAAAATTTCACTCCACAAAATGGGGTGAAATTTCGATTCTAAAGAGTAAAAACTCACTTAGCTTTTTTTGGAGTGGAATCTCACTCTTTTGAGACTAGCACAATTTTCACTTTCCAGTAGTGAACTTTCACTTTTTAGGAGTTAATTTCCACTCCAAGAAATTTAGAGAGTTATTATAAGTAAAACCGCTGATGTCGGTTCGAAGCTTAAGCGCGAATGATTATCCAGCTGAACGGTGCAAAAAGTAGTGAATCCTCCCAAAAACACCTCACGTGCAAAAACCTAGCACCAAGTACATTAACTTGGGCACGTTATCTGAAAACATTTCCTCCATTCCAAAAAGTATCGTAAGTATTAAACTAAATAATTCGTTTTTCCCACAAAACAGTATTGAAATCAGATATTACTGCCAAGTACATCGTTAGATTTAATGTATCCCCAGTATGTAATTAATGCCGCAACATTGAATCTGCAAATCTCATATGTATAAGCCTCTAGTATACTACTGTAAGCAGGCAACAGACCAACTTATGTGAAAATATAAATAAGTATCCATAAATACGGAATACTTTCTCGAAAAAGTCTAAATCTTACCGAGAAAAAATTTTATCAAAAATCCAGAGGGATGAGGGTTCGCAACAGTTCAAAATTTTTTTTCAATTCCCTGCAAGATATAGAATTCTAAATTGAATGAAAATGCATACCGTTCTTCAATTTTATTTCAAAATACTTATCACTTCTAAACGAGCTTAAAAAATTTCTTGAAATTTTCACAGATACTTTACAATCATACTGCTATTGATCGTTGAAAATTTTTTCATAAATTTTGTTTCCATATACCATATAAAATAATTCTTTGATTCACGATATTAGTTAAGAAATTATAGTCTGAAATTGTGAAGCTTGATCCAATGAAGCAGCAAATCTAATTATCAATAATTACAATAGCTATTGCTCTATACAATTATGATACCTATCATTACGTAACTGGTTCACATTACAGTTGTTTTCGTATTTTATATTATTATTGAAACATGGATATCACAGATCTGACCGCAAAGTTATTTCTCAGTCATCTTTCGTCAGCAAATCAGCAAATAAACGTTTTCATCCTTTTATTGTTCTTCTCTTATTTTTCGTTCGTAAATACAAAATTAATGCCTGACTGTTAAATTGTAGTTCCAATATTTGTGTCGATCTATCAAACGTGTACGTTGGATTCGATAATGCCATACTGCATTTTCTGTATATATTCAAACCTGTGGGCTTGTGCATAAGCTCATTTTTCTATACGTTTAATAAACGTGCCTCACAACATGAAATAGTATCAGTTATATTCCCAGCTTACCTGGATTTGTGCCAATTATAGATCTTTCCAATTGCCACGTAGGTCTCCTCGGGTCCAAAGTTTGAAAGAAGACCCAAAAGCAGATCGCAACTAGGGCAGCTAGGACGCCGTAAAATATCAAGTAGAAGAGACCAATTTTACCTGAAAGAATTATTAAAATGCACTATTATTCAATAGGAACAAAAACAATCATAACGATATTTGTGCTCCTTAGGTTCCTCTTCTATCGATTGAACCTCAAAAATTCAACATCGCAGGAAAGTTATCAAAATGGCATAAAGATAAAAGGAAATTTTTGAAAAATTACAGATTTTAGGCACGATTGTTAGTAAACAGAGTGCTGTATAATACATTCGTCATCGCCAAAAACGTTGTGTTGATAAAAATGCCTAAGACCACCAGCGAAGCACGTTTTGACATTGAAAGAAAAGTTTGCAAGTACATATTTACTAAAACGGATGTGTGTGGCTATCGATTTCTTGTGAGCAGGTTTCTAATCGAATCGGTGAACCGATTTGCATCAAATTTGAACAAAATACTGTTTCTGTCACGAATATGTGCCAATAAGCTTTTGAGCTTAATTCCACTACCAGTTTCAAAATGGCAGTCGCCAACTCCGCTATTTTTTTATTTTCAAGACATTGCAACGGGTTTTGGAATACAGACTTTTGGCAGTCAATAAAAATTTCAGAAATTTTTTGTTTTCGTCGCCAAGATTCCGTTAAATACCATCGTCAGAGAAAAGATCGTGAAAAAAAAAAAAAAACACTGCACAGTCGTTTCTCATGCGCTTTTTTGCTGAATTCGGCGCGTTCGTTACAAAATTGATACGAAAAATTTTTCTTCATCACTGTCGAGTGTTTTTTTCTTCAACTTTTTGTACCCTGCACTTTTCTTTGTATGCGACTTTCTTTAAACGTATTAAGAAGGTTTTGGGGTTGCTCATTCCGGATCTAACGTCAGAGTAAAAAAAACTCAGAATATCGAAAATAGAAGAAAAATACTAACTAAGTATAGTGATTTACATCAAAATTCTGTTTTCTCAAGTTAGAAACGGAAAATCGTATCTGCCAGTACTTATGACTTTCAGATTTTAATAATTGTTAAATCAGTTAATTTATAAATTTTTCATTTTTTTCGAAAATGTTCATGCTTTACTGGTACGAATGAAAAAAAGTCGTATAATTTCGCTAATTACGACCTTCTGGAATCGGTTCAAATGATTATTTTCCGTATACATATACTGCAGTTGAGTTCAAAAAGTCGTATATATATTTCGACCGCTTTAAAAAAATCGACTATTTTTGATTTTCAAAGAGTGAGTCAAAAATACTGTTTCAAATGACGAAAAAAAAATGCTGTCAAAGTTTGAGCTCTTAATATTAATATTGCCTCATCGCGATTTTCTATTTCCCATCTAAATAACATGGGAAATGGTCTTGTGGAACTTTTCGATTTTTATATCTTGAAAATTAATCTACTTAGAAAGATTCTGCATGATTATTGTTGTTCAAAATTGTACGCTCTACAAAAAAGGTATCTTGGTCTTTTTCGATGAATCTAACTGTTTCCAAGTTAGTCATGATTAATTACCATTAATAACCAATACACCAGCTTGGAAATAGCTAAATTTATCGAAAAAGAACAAGAGATCTTTTTTGTAGAGCGTTCAATTCACTACAAAAATATGTTCTGGTCTTATCAGTACACTAATGCGTTGACGAGTTATAAAATTTCAAAGTTAAAAAAAAATTTTCCAATGTTATTTAGATGGGAAATAAAAAATCGCGATGAGGCACCTCTTAATATTAATATTAAGAGCTCAAACTTCAACAGCATTTTTATTTCGCCATTTGGAACAATATTTTTGCCTTACTCTTTGAAAATGAAAAATAATCGATTTTTTTTTTTGAAGCGGTCTAATATATATGTGACAGGACTTACGTTCTGCTTTTATTCGGCCAATTTTCAATATCAAAGTTTATGAACATGTTTTTCGAGCTTTTTCACGTGAATACGGAAAAGAAATACTCCACGACCTTTTGATTTTAAAACTGATAAACGGTGGTGTAATGGCGCTTACGACCTTAAGCTATTAAACACACGAAATATCAAATATCATCAATTTGTATTTTCTACACCTAAAATGAAGACAATTTTTTAGCCGATCGCAGCATGTTGTTTTCAACTAGCGTAGTTGGGTTTCTGCTGTTGACCACCTCAGTCACAACGAAGGTATAGATTGATTTATGTAGCGGACAGCAAACGAAGGCTCAAGCTAAACAGGTGTCAGCTGATCCCGACCCTCAGAGCTTTGCAGTATCCAATAACATCGTGTTTGTTGACAAAGAAGTGACACACCTGGTAAACTTCGTTGGGCATTGAATAACCTCAGCATAAATTTAATCCAATAATTTTTCTATTTTCGAAATCCCAATTTTCATCTTTTAAGGCACTTTATTTTAATTTAGTTCGTGGTCAGTCGTTAATGTCGGATACCTTGGCTTATAAAACTAGATTCCAATTTTGTATATACTATAAGTACACCGATTTGTATATATATACGAAGATATTTGGTTGAATTATTGATCAAATTTTATAGACCGACCGAAACAATTTTTCTAATTATTTTTCATAAACTTGAGCATGGATATCCTACTTTGGAAGGAAATTGGAAAAAACTATTCTATTCTTGCCAATAATTTATGAGTAAGACAAAACGGTTTGCAGAGTGCCTCTGCTGAAAACGATAAAATTTTGGAGGGTGAGGCAAAACCGACCACCTAAGAAAAAATAAAATGGCTAAATCGTATTTTCGCGTTTAGGCGCGAGTAAAAACAAAACTGTACCTAACTAAAAAGAATAGTGAGTGAAAACGTAAAATTTTTTATTTTGTCAACTGCCACTTGGACTCCCTGCCACTCTATGATAAAATGATGATTTTGCCTTTAGCCCTCGAAGCACATACAGGGTCTGTCAGACGCTGTCCTGAAGTTTCGTATGCAAGAATACAAACCGAAATTTTTTTCCATGAATATAAAAAGTTTAAAAAAATACTATTTTTTCATAAAATTTCCTTTTTTTGAAAATTTTTAATATTCCTAACGAGGCATCCGAACTACGAAGATTGATTCTATAATATATCTAGAATGATTCTACAGTAAAGAATATATCTGAGAAATTTTTCAAGTCGATCAGATGAGTATTTTTCAAATGGTGAACGTGAAAAAGTGCACCGAGTCTTAGAGACTCCACAGTGTGCTCCGTGATTGAAAAAATAGGTGTTTGTGCTCCGAGGTTCGAATGATCAATTATAAAATTTTGATGCTTCCGAACGTATTTTGACATTTTCGGCATGAATAAAAAAACAAAAAATATACGACCTTTTGACTTTCACAATACCAAAACAAAAAAGTTTGAAATCGATGTGAAAATTGCTCTAAGTTTTTCGAAATCGCTTTTCATCCAATGTTCAGTTAAATTTCCTCAAATAATTCGGAAACAACGATAGAATTATCTACAGGACACAAGTAAAATCTCGAGATATTTCCATATTGTTTCACATACATAGGTATAATGAGTGAGGGATTTTGGGAGTGAGGGAGCTTGGTTGATGAATTAGACCCTGCAGCTCGATAAAAAGTCATCTCACAGAAATTAACAAGAGACCAAAGTTGTAGTAGATTTAATAAGTTAAAGAATGCCATTTGAAAATTTAAGGTATCTGCAGGACCTAATTCATCGATCAACTCCCTTCCATTCACGGAGTTTGATCTGACTAATCGGCTACATCACGACGAAGATATCAGTTTGATAATCCACTTGATTTTTTTGTTTCAAATAAATTTTTGACGATGGTAAATCTCGTACCGTTTCAGAGGGTGTTTTGAAGATTCGGACGAAGTGCGTTCGCAAGACTCGTCTCTGAAATTCCAGCTTAAATATTCTGGAAAGATAAAAAAAAAAAGTGAAATCGAAAAAGAATGAATTTTCGATAACGCGACGGTGCATCTCGAAAGGATGATCTTCAGCAAATACGTTGATCATTATTCAGGTGAAAATGTGACAATTTTCCCATTTATTTTTTGAAAACACATACCTGCAATGTTATAAGACAAATGTATTGCGAGTATCAGTACGATTTCGCGTTAGAAATAGCTGACAGTAGGAGGTATACTCCTACTTGTGACACTCGTGACCATGTATACAATTTGCTTCTAGCTGTAGTGGTATAAGTTGTCGTGGGTAAATTTACCGTTTAACATTCATCTTGGCGTCAAAGTGTTCCGCAAATTAATTTTATTAACCTCGATGTCGAACCGAAAGCAGAGATCAGACTTAAATAGTCAGAGGACAATTCAATTACACCGAGGTTTAAGCCTTTGACGTAATTCTCTCGTTCGTGTAATAACGATAATCTCCACTTCACTTAGAAAACTGTACAACTTGAAAAATTTTACTTTAAATTTATATTCTATAATCCAATAGAAGCATTTAAAAGTAAATAAAATAAAATAAAGAAATAGAAAAATAAAAAAAATAACAAAATAAAAATTGAAGGAAAACTTGTGACAGACGAAGTCGAGGTACATGTAGGTAGATACATTAGAAAATAAAGGCGTTAATGAAACAGGGAAAACCGGAAGTAGGTGCATCGTGCATCTATATATATCATGTACTAAGTACAAAGGATCATATACAGAAGCTGCGGAAGATGTATTATAGAGTATAGTCGAGTAGAATGTACTCATACACAGGTACACACACACACACGTATATATCTACAGTTGAATGGTAATTGTTGAACTTCCCTTGATACAAACGTGTACATCGAGGTCAATTGGTTGTAAATTGAAGCATTACCGTATTACGTAACTTGGGGCCTGTCCAGAGACTATACTAACTATATAATGTATACATATATACAGCTACGTACAGACATACATATACAGTAATACAGATCCAAACGGCCCACGCGTAAGTACGGAGGGACTGCTTTGCCTTAGAGGGCGCCACGTAGGGAAATACAGTTCGTACAGTCTGAACATATACATATATTCAAACGAAACGAAAGAATTGCCCCAGGGCTACGTTAGCTATTAAGCCCGAAGCCTGAGGAATGAAAAAAAGGAGGAAAAAAAAAAAGAACTGGAAAAATCCACCCAGTTTATGCACACACATATGACCGGTATAGTTAAATTACAATCAAGTATATTTTCTTGCATGTGTATGATACCCATACCACCGTGTCCCATTCGATATAGCTTCAAGACTTGGTAGAAAGGGCCCACACTGATGTTATGTACCTCTTTTGCCCTAGAAATGTTCAATTAGATACTTGTTAGAGAGGTAGGCACGAGGTGATCAAAACAGACTTTTTGGAATGATGCTTCCATTTACTTGATCTGTTCTATTAGTTTTTGTATTTTGACGAAACGTAATTTTGCTTTAATAGTTTAAATATCTTCCAGTTTTACAGACACGGAAGAGAGCAAAAATACGTGGAAACACACGGCTGAGTAGTTGATGGTATACAGGATGTCCTAAACTGTGCATTAGAATATCTAAAAAAGTAATGATTGTAGAGAAAAATCTTTCAGATAAAATTTTTTCAAACTTTCAAGAACGTTTTACCTCAAAACTATCAAGTTTTGAAAAAAATTACAAGGGACAAAAAATGCGTAATTTTATGGTAAGTGTTTCGGAAAATAATTGCAGATTTTTTTCCTATAATTTTTTATTGCACTTTCTTAATTTGCGTGAAAAAAAAAAAAAAAATCAAAAATGGTTGAAAAATTTCTGAAAGAATATTCTCCAAGTTTCTTTGCATGAAATCAAGCCACATTTGTCTCTTGCCATTTATCTCCAAGATTGATAGTTTAGAGATGAAACTTTCTTAAAAGTTGAAAAATCTCTAGTCATTTAAGCGAATATCATGAAAACTTCACGATTCACATAAAAAATGTTTCAGACGAAATTCGTTTAATTTCTTTTCAAAAACAAAGTTGCCCTTCATATTCTCTAATATACTAATGATGAGATACGGTATAAATTGGTTATATTTTTCATTTAATTTTTTTAACACCCTGTATACTGAATGCATGTACCAATATGTATGCATCACAGTAGCCCTTATATATACTGAACGTTAAGAGCCAAAGAAACGGCCAGAATATTCCCGGAATTTGAGATACTTGCTTTGGCTTCTCACCTAATCACTTCAATAGAAGGACACAACAAATTGCTCCACTGCTCTAGCTCTGCTATATCAATTCTCTGCAGGTCTTCACCTCACCTGCAGAGTGCAGTTATAAATAGTGAAATTAAGTTCAAGATGTATAAATTTAGGATGGAATTATTTAGCCGTTAAAATTAAACGGGTATGTTTCTTTCAATGTTTATAAAATCGTAAGATGATCCCCAATCTGGATTAAGAATTCAATAAATAATCAAAAAGAACGAAAGGTATGGCTGTAGGTATGCGAGAGCTAAGCTTAAACTTTTAGTTTTTACAGTACAAAAATATTATACTGCAAGCGCTAGACAGAGCTTTGAAACTCGCGTGGGAGGAGGCAATTTTTTGTAATCGTTCCTTGATGACAATTGAACGAATTCATCGCTCACGGCTGAAGGTACCCGAGCTTGATTCTAAATTCAGGGTTATTCGACGTGGTATACGATGAAATGTTACACGCTGATCAACTCGGTGGTCAAATTTTTACGACTTTACCGATCAATAAAGAAATTATGGGATTTATACGGAAGTGTGTTATTTAGTTTATTTGGGAAAGAATTAGGGTGCAGGTCAGAGCGACATGGAGACATAGAGACAGAAAATAAGAGAAAAAAAAATTTAAGTCAAACTATTTTTTTTGTGAATTGGAAACGAATTTTGACAAGGAAAACGCTATAGTTTTGTATTGAAATACTCAACTTCACATTATTTTGAATTAATTCTATCATTGTATCGCATCTCGTGAATACATTATCAAATCATTATATTTTGATTTTACATAATTTCAAGTATAACTTCCCGAAATTTTTAATGATTTTTAACAATTTCCAGTTCTATCATTCACTTGCATACAATCTAAACAAGATTTAAGTCAGGTATATTCTTATTTGAAAATGAATTGATGAATCGTAAGAATGCCGTCATATGATTAAAATAAGTTTCAAATACTGCGAGTAAATCGTGGATAGGTATAATCACTGGAAATAATGTGAAATCTTAAGGAGAATGTTCACTCAGAATTTTCAATCCAAAGATGAGATACCGCGTGTCTATAACGGTATAAAGTCATAAGCAAGTTCTATTCTCTTAATTCCCACAATATTTTGTAAAGTCATTAATATTATACAATGCTTTTTTTTTTTTTTTTAATGCAACAAGGGGAAATAAATAAACGGAAACAATTAAAAACTTCGTTCTGTTTTATTAACAAAATTTTGATAATGAGAAAGGCATAAAGTTGCATGACATTATTTTTTTGTTTTTTACTCTTCAGAGTATCGCCTGTCCTTTTAAAAACCATGCAACACTCATAGCAAATTGTAACGTTTTGTGTCCTTCGTAATGTAAAGAATCGGCGTCCCTCGACGCCATCATTGATTACGATACGTTTCCCGTCATAACTTAGCGCGTGGGTTAATAGTTTGGATGGAATCTGCGAGCTAATGTATCTGCAATGTTCAATATACAACTACAGTTTGTATGGCAGTCCATGCTTTTGTTTTCTTTTTCCCTATGATTATACTAGAGAAAAAAAGAAGACAGACGAATTTGGGTGTAACTTTATAGGTGTCAGAATCAACCTAATCATACATATTCAGGTAGGTGTGATAGCAACAACGAAACTCTGTATAACTCGCCCGGAAGCCTGTGTCGGTCTGAAACCCCGGTTCGATAAAAAGATCAATACATCAGCACGTAAAACGTAGTAACGTACATACCTGTATAAGATTATGAGAAACGTGTATAAACAGAGTACTTTCCATTTTTTTTTTTTTGTTTTTTCTTTTTCACGTCTTTCTCCTACCAAAATCATTTCCAACAAAGAAATAAGAAGTAAAAATAAAGAAAGAAGGTAATAAAAAATAAAAATAAATAAATAAAAACCGCCACGCCCACTACGTGATGCGTTCAACGGTCTCTGTTGTGGCTTCTCCAAACACGAATATACATTCATACCGAGTCTCGCACGTGTGTAGATACACATACATAATGAATAAAACATAACGAGTGAATAACCAGCTAGGTATACCGTAGTTGTGTGCGATCTCATGTTAGGCCAACGGCATGGCGTCGCCACTTACCTCGTGTCAGTGGAACGCACTATACTGTAAACAAATATGTGTAAAACCTTTAAGAATTGATCGTTAAACGATCGTCAATTCGCTGGGGAGAAAATGAAACCTTTAAGATACTTAAATCGGAATTTATTTACCATAAAGGTTCGTCAACCCTCAGCTATACTCAACTTTAAACAATTCAGTTTCTTTTTACCTGTAGCAGGTATCGGGGACGGGAGGAAGTGACAGGGCCAAGGACTCTTCCAGAAAATAGTTATTGGGCGTTGTAAGGTAACAGGTAAACCGCTTAGCCAGACCCTATCGGCCCTGCCTTTCATAGAAATTCGGTATTTAACTGTATCGAAATTAATTGACATGTGCTGTACGTATTATAGGCACTAAATTCTATTAAATAACAATAAATATATCATCCCGTAACGGAGGTCGCGTTTGAATGAGTTAACCTCAATTGCCTTTAGTCAATTTCTTAAGAAAGGTTCAAACTTAGTTGAGCACATTAATACGGACGGCTGTTTCACCTCACAATTTTTTAAATGATAATTCATGAAATACTACCTGCAGAGATCTGTACTTTTTTATATATCTATAGAGAGTTAAACGCTTGTCGAAATTTACTGAGACGATATTGTTGTTAGTTTATTATTATTTTTTCCTCATTTCCAACCAATCGTGAACGTAATAAAGACATTCTTTTATTAAACAGAACACCGCGTCAGCGTTTTCAATGACACATCGCCAAGCATTACTTAAATAAGAATTCATGCGATTGGATTCTAACCATTATAAAGTTGCACCTATATTCTCTTTCTGTCTTCATCCTTGTTGATGTAAGCATAAAGGAAGGAAGAAGACATAAGAATGTGACTGCAACTTCATAGTGGTCGGAATTCAACGCGTCAAGTGAATGCACAAATAGTGAAATACTCGATTCATCGGTAAGGCGGGGTTCTACGCATTGTTTTGAATTGATATTCGTAAGGTATCGGTCACACCTAGTTCTCGGGTTATCGAGTCACATCAATGAATGGAATTCAGTTTTGCCTTATTCTTGAAGACATTGTTTCTCCGGGGAATGAAAAATGAATGAAACAACTTACCCCAGCTACTTGCTGTCCTGCCCATAACTGCACCCGTACTTCGATTGTAGATGAACGTTCTGATTGACTGACCGGTAGATACACTCGGTGGTCTTTCGTATGGATTTACCGATTCGGCAATACCGTGTTTCGAATCTTTGATCGTCATTTTTTATTACCGTTATTATTTGTCTTGGTTTTAAGTATAAATTTATTACCACGATGCTAACTGTCGCTTTCAACTTTCGAATCAAGTTACTAACACGGCATGCAGCGCGTACTCTGCGCCGTCTCTACGACAACTGATGACTACACCGACAATCAACTCCGCCTGGTGGTTACTCCTCGACTTTACTCAAGCAACGGTTAACCGGCCGCCAGGTTTACTCGACTCTCGCTTACCATTGGCTAAAACTTAGAGCCATAACTTCGTTCCCCTCAGTTTCAATCCTTTCGATTTTCTCTGCACGGACTTTTCCACCTTGAATAACATAACGTTACATTTGAAAAAACTGTTTTTTGATACGATTCTTCATTCGACTCCGATTTTATTTTACATGCATGTGTAATGTAACCACTGGAACGAAATTCAATTCATTTTATAATAATTCCTTTTACTGAAGTTGACTGTAAATAAATTTTTAAACAATCCAACGAAACGACAGTTTCGATGTATAATCTTTCAAAAGTTGACATTACGAAGTCCGTTATTGATACCGGGACGTATGAGCGGAGAATTTTTATGTTCAGTCTTCTAGTCATACGCATTTCTTTTCGTTGATTTTTGGTGGAAGAATCAACTAATAAAGTTCGTTTTATTCAGAAATGTGAAAATTTGACCAACAAAAAGTTATCATATTAGTTTGGTTAGTTGTTTTTGAAAATGATCAAACGTAAAGATATGATATTATATACATATGTATATAAAATTGAGTTGTTGGTCAAATTTGAAGTGCAGCTTCTTAAAATTTGACACGTGGTGGTAACGATGAAGATAGAGTAGCCTTTGAAATGAAACCAGACTAAAGCAGTTAGAAACGGAATGGAAAGATGCTGTAGACTTCCTCAATTAGATTCTTAGGGATCCTTTATAGTTTAAACTTTATACCATATTTGCGAGGGAGTTACACGGCCTATATCACGCTTTTAAAATACATATTAATTTTGAAAAATAAACCAGTTATAACGTATAACGATATGTATGATTAAAAACAATTAATTTAATAATCAATACAGTTTTGCATTGTTTTTGGTTACACAGAAATTCTTTCGTTAAATATAAGAATAGTCTGTGTAGAATGGCCTTATTATTATTAAATCTTTACAATTTGATTCGCATTCTGATTAGAGTTTTTTAGATTTATGGAAAACTATTCTTTTCTTTAATTTTTTTATTCTTTCAATTATTAATCAAGGGCTAAGGTCACATAATTTAAAATTTAAGCTTTCTGGATTACGTCTGTAAGGGGTACCATCAGCAAGATTTATATTATATGGTTACGCGAGGCCTGCCATTCTCGTATGAGTCATACGCGATGTTCTTCTGAATTGGCCACATCCTGTCCGTCATCTCACGTCATATTAGTTTCAGTGTCACGTTAAAGGGAAGTCGAGACTCGAGAGGAGTTTTAAACTTTTATTTTTTTATTTTTTTTTTTTTCTCAAAAACATCTTATTTCCGTTGCCGAAAATATGTATAAATTTTACTGTAACACATACATATCTATGTATGTATATATATGCGGTTGATTTAACCAACTATTGTGTATAAGAAGAAACTGAAGGTATATACACATTGTGCACTCCACACACAATATCAATTCGTGTGCAGAGTATTGATGATACTTGTTTAATCTGTAATTGGGTGCTACCGCAATATTTCGATACCTAAAAATGGGATTCATTTTCTAATTCTCATGTAACTATTAATACAGAAAAACCAAAAAAAATATTGTTGCTCAAAAATAAATTATAACTTGGTTAAAGAATAAAATATCGAATTAGTTTTGGGCTCATTTTGAAAAGGTAAGTTGCTCACTTATTTTATCGGAAATACCTCAATCCTTACCCATTGAATAGAGCACAAAACTAACTTGACATCTTCAATTTTAGCCAGGTTATAATTCTCGTTAATGAAAATGTTTTCCTTTTCCTGTTGTAATTATGTATTTAGGCGACGTGCTACTTCACATAAAAATATAGAATTCAAAGTATCAGCAGTCAAAAAATAAAAATAAAGAGTTTTTCTTTTCGCCACACTCTCATATACCTACGTACGAGTATAATCAGGAATCAACTACAGTCCGACCCCGGGCACTGTTACTCCCCGCCCTTTGCCTCATAAGCCAATGAGAGCGAAGCTTCAGGTCCGTAGCTATTATGAATACAAAAGGTTCTTTGGTGTACTAGAAATGATTCAAAACGAAGTATCTTATCACTTTGGTTATGATTGATTTTTTTCAGATTTTTATCTCCCCCTGATGTGTTCAATATTCTCACCGAAACTCACTTTTGGTTGGGGATATACGTCCCATAATACCTTAATTCTGTCAGCAATGAAAGTATAATTCTAACCTCAAAATTCTGAACTTGTCAGAACAACTCTAGAAAACTTAGGTTTTAAAAGAGATAAAATCAAAGATTTTTGTCAGAAGAAAAACGTGAATCATTACATGTATGTTCGTAAGAATAAACTTATCTTTGTATATGATAAACAAATTGGAACTGCTAAGTGCAATTTCAAAAATATCGCTAAGAAAAAAATGTCTTCACTAATCACTTATAAACACGGACATCAGCGTTGTGCTTTGTTTGTTAAACTAAAACACCTATGAACGCGGGGATATTGAATTATGAACATGGGAAACAAATTTCAGTTGCCCTTAAGAATTTGTCTTTCACCATTTTGGAGATCTGAGTCGGCCCTGGCCGGATTCACAGTGCCCGAGGTTTAACAGTGCCCGGGGTCGGACTGTATAGTAATATGCATTTACAGGTCGAGTGACTTGGCTTGCAGTCTTTTAGGCGCAAACAAGGCGTACCAATTGGCAATTCTTACCTGCAATAGATAACTAGCCATAGATGTGACAATCTTTGTCGAAACGTTATTTTGAAATGCAGTGAATAAGATTCTTAAATTTTATTTGACAATGAATTGTTAAATAAAATGTAAGAATTTCGTCAATATTAATTTTCTCAAATATTCTGATAAAATTTCTCAGGTAGAAAAATTTTTGAATTAACCCAATTATCAAGTTCAAAAAATAGTATTCTATGAGTCAAAAGTTTAAATAAAAGAAACAGAAATGTATTACAAGCAGAAAGTTAATTTGTTTTTTTTTTTATTTCTTTTCCTAACAAAAAAAACTACTGAACTGATAAAATGGAAAATCAAATCAATTCTAAGCGAAGAACTGCATCGATTGATACAATCAAGGATAAAGTTTATTTATTCGTTTTCGAGGTATCATCGGACAAAAAATTGAGTCCGTCCATCTGCAAACGTGGAGGTTGTGGCGAAAACTCAATCTTTCGTTTTCGAGTTGATTATAATAAATTGTCCTTTCTTTGAAACAAAGAGTTAAAAATTAAATATTTCATATACTTAGAGCCATCTTGGTGATAATGAAAAATCCCAAATTATGTGATCACTTAAGTTTTTCGTGGTATTATATCGCGTGAAAATTTTTCAAAAACCTATTACAACCTGCAAATGAAGAGACGAAAGACCCATCAGACGAAATCTGGAATCGCGCATCACAAGCTCCATATTTTGGCCCAAGGAAATACCTCTGGTAGTGTTTGCAGAATCTGCCATCCGGAAGTCGAATACTCTTCTTGTAAATTGACGTATAATGCTTTATAATCGAATAATTGTTGTCGATTTTGTTTTGTTTTGTTTTTGTTTGTTTTATGTGATTTTATACAGAAACGAATAATATATAGGAGGAAAAAAAAATAATCGGATTATGAAGACGCGTATAGAGAGTATGGGTAGGTATATAGGACGAATTTCTATAATTTTAATAAAAATGATAATGAGCCGTATAATTAAAAATAAGAATAGAAAAATAATGATGTGTCTGCTTTATAAAGATGAAAATATACAGGATGGTCCATTTTAATCGCTCCAGGCGAATATCTCGAAAACTAAAAGAGATACAAGAAATAGTTTCATACAAAACTTGAAGAGTTTTGAGGGGAACAGATAATTCTGGTATGTGTTGACTTGTGGATTTTACCACTTCCGAGATTTTGCAAGTAACTTTGGAATTTAGATAGGGAATATATATTTTGAATATATGGCGCTGATAGCGAGATCAAAGACTAATTCAAATATGAAAAACAAAAATTCAAAGATTCAAACAAAACAATTTTTTTTTCTAATTTAATTAATCAAAAAAAAATTTTTTTTAATACTTTGTTTCAAATGTTCTTTTACCGATATTTTTGAAGATGATTTCTTGTTTAATCATTTTCAATTGAATTTTATGTTCATATTTGTACTCATTTTTTTTAGTTTTTGAGATATTCGTCTGGAGCGATTAAAATGGACCACCTTCTATAGGGAGTAATCCATGTTATTTCGATCAAAGTTACAGAAAGAAACACTGCTGAATTTTTTCAAATTTTTTGGCTTCCATCCAAGGGAGATACAAATTCTGAAATTTTTGACTTTCTTGATAGTCCAATATTTTCAAGCTTTCCTATTTCCGAAAGCGATGGTTATTCGAAAAAGTTGATAAGATAAAAGTTTCATACCTTTGTATCATCTTTCAGCAAAAAGACTTACGAAAATTTTTTGAATACAGTAAAAGCCTGAAAAACTACTTCTAAACACTATTTTCAATTTTGCATATCTTCGGGCACGATTCATCTTCACGAAAAAAATTACACAAAATTCTTTGAGAAATTAAAAAATTTTAAAACCTTTTTTGAATATGGGATAACAATAGGTTCGGAAGTTATGGCCATTTTTGTATATTAAAATTACCCCAACAGTATCTCGGGTAGAGAAAAAAGAAAAAAATTTGGAGTACGTGGTTCTTAGCGGGCTGATTTTTAAATTACTAAGAGAACATCGACATTTTTCGAATTGTATCTTCTCATCCTTTTTCTAAAAAAGCCCACCAAAGTACCACGTACTCCAATTTTTTTTTTTTTTTTTTGCGGTTTTCTGCACCCGAAGTGCTTTCGGGGGAATTTGAATACACAAAAATGGCCATAACTTTCGAACCAATTATTATCCCATATTCGAAACGGGCTTAAAATTTTTGTAATTTCTTAAAGAATGTTGTGTAATTTTTCAGTGCAGATGAATCGCGCCAGAAGACGTGAAAAATTGAAAATAGTGTTTAGAAACAGTTTTTCAGAGTCTTACTATAGTAAATTCTTTTGTTAAAAGATGATACAAAGGTACGAAACTATAGTTTTAACAACTTTTTTGAATAACCATCACTTTCGGAAATAGCAAAGCATGAAAATATTGGAATAGCAAAAAAGTCAAAAATTCAAAATTTCGTATCTCCCTTGGATAAGAGCCGAAAAATTTGAAAAAATTCAGCAGTATTTCTTTCGGGATGTGCTACGTCACAGAAAATCAAATGAAAAATCGGAAGTGGTGATGTACAAAGGTTGGTCGAAACGACATGGATTACCCCATAGGAATACTAGACTAGATTAAAAAAATCTACTATTTCTTTTGTCAAAAGTGGTATCAAAAACATTATTGCTAGTGATGAAAACAAAAATCTTTTGAAAATCTAACCTCTTAATATTAATATTTAGAGGCGCATCAATGCATCGCAATTTTATATTTCCCATTAAAATAACTGGGAAATGGGAAAACTTTTGTTTGCTAATTCTTCTAAATTTTAAAACTCGCCAACGGATTAATATACAGAAATGATGAAGACATATTGTTGTAGGGAATTGAATGCTCTACGAAATAGATATTTAGGCGTCATATAATAAGCCCACTCGTTCGAAAATTGAATTGGTCATTAAAGTTAAATTCATGTAATAATATAAGTTTTGAACGAGTAGGGTTTATCATATGACGACTACGTATCGTTTTTGTAAAGCACTCAATTCCCTACAAAAATATATGTCTCGGTCATTTCTGTATTAATTTCGATATTAATCCGATAAAATTATTAATTCGATAAAATAAGTTAAAAAATTCAGAGGGAGTAAACACTAATTTTCCCATATTATTTAAATGAGAAATAGAAAATTGCGATGATGCACCTCTTAAAATATTAATATTAAGAGCTCATATTTTCAAAGGATTTTTTTCTTTTTTCATCACTAGTAACAATGTTTTCGAGATAATTTAAAGAAAAAAAGAAACAGTCGTTTTTTTTTGGGCCCAGTCTAAGGTGTACATACGCAGGTATATAGTAAATCACATAACAGCTAAACAAACTTGCAGGAGCTTAAACGATTTGCAAGTTTTCCAGTTATAACTTGTTTTCGAGTTTCTTCTATCATAAAGTACACAAAGATGTGCCGCAATATAACAAGAATGTTAATTTCTCAAAGGATTATACTGATAAAATCCTGGCTGATTATACATACATTATAAGTATACTGAATAATTATAATACTATATGCGTATTTACTCAACTGATCGTTATACGTTTTTTGGATATTTACATCACGTATGAAAATAATTAATGGTATAGTTTTCAACAAAATTTGTGGGCATGGGGGGGGGGGGGGGGGGGGGGGAATGAATATCGTAAAACTGTAGAAGCTATATATACATATACACGTAAAAGAACAAATCAATGATTTATTGTAGAACACATTGTAGCTGAGGTTGAGAATTTTAATTGGCAATAATGAAAAGTGAAAAAAAAAAAACAAAAAACAAAAGCAGATTGAATCAAAAAAAAAAAAAAATAGAAAATGTTCTTCAGTTTTGTTTTTTTTTTTTTGTTTTTTTATATTTTTTTTGTATTTTTTTTTGTATTTTTTTTTTTTTTTGTAATTAATCGTTTATTTATTTATTTATTTGTTTTTCATAACACATTTCAAGCATTATGGTGTTAACACTGTGCCGTTGCAATAGATCACTACCAGCTGCTCATGCTTAAAACATTTCACTACAAAACCACCATTTCGAACCATATATAGGTATTTTGATTTCGTGTTTTTTTTTTTTTCTCTCCTCCATATTTCCGGTGAACGTAAAATTTGACCAACATACGCACATATTTATATCTTCCCAATTTTTTTTTTTTTTTTCAGTTCTACGCATATACCACACAAACAATGCGCGTAAGTATGTGATATTTATATATGCGCCATATATAACAGATGTCTTAAACTTTCCAGTATAATGTCTGAATAATGTGAAAATCTCTGTCTGTTCGTTTTTGTTTTTTTACTTGTTTCTTCTTTTCGTTATTTTTATATTATATTATGTATGTTATATTTACCTCGCCGTTATCAGTTGTTAAAATCTTGATAGTTAGTATATTATTTGTTTTGCTTCAAGTATGTAATTATATAAGTCGATTATATAATGGACCCACCGCAACTCAGCCTGATGTATTAAATTGTTTATTCATTTAAGAAAAAAAGAAAAAAAAAAAATTATTTTTAATTGTTTTAGTTCATTCATTTTATTTATTTGTGTATTATTGTTATTCGTTTCTTTTGTTTATTTATTTATTTTTCTTTTTTTCTTTCAACTCTTATCTGAAATTAATTTAACATTCATTGATTTAAGTCTCTATACCTATAATGAGAGACGAGGTGGATTCTATTCTATTTTTTGTTTGTTTTGTTTTAAATGCGGATATTGCAGAGAAATAATTGTTAATGAAATTCAACTCGACTGTCTAAGTTTCAAGTTCATTACGTCGAATAATATATACATATAATGTACAGGTATATATACCCATATATGTATATTTATACATATATATATATAATAACTATAATAATGACCAAGGTACGGATAAATCGTCAATGACGTCATAGCCATAAAAGATTATTCGTTATAATAATTTCGGAGCACTGATAAATATATTATAAATATTTAAATTTATGATATATATATATAGGTATGCCTATAGATATACATATACATATAGGTATATAGATATATGCGCAATCATAACGACGCGTGCAGAGTTTGTATCTTATAACGCGTTGTCATTATTTTTTTTTTTTTTCTTTTTCTATTGTTGTTTCCGTTTTTTTTTCTTTATGTTTTTTTCTTTTCTTTTTGCGAATGTCATAACATTTTTTATTCTCTTTTTCTGTAATTATTATTATTATGTATTGTACTTAATCGGATTCGTATATCTCTAATACGTTGGTTACACAAATCATATAACTGTTTGTTTTTTTTTTTTATTTTTTTTCGTCAAAATTTCTTTACTCCTTTTGTTCAGTTTGTTTATCTTTCACGGTATTGATAGACTTTAACTTAACATAGCACATTTAAAAAATTTTTAGCATTATAAGTTATATAATTTATAGTTTTTTGTCGAGCAAGACACATTACTTCAATTGTCTATGTAACGTATATTATTATTCTTACTATTCTTTTTATTATTAATATTATTATTATTATTAGTATTATTATTATTATTAGTATTATTATTGTTATTATTATTATAACCGCATGTATTTATTTATTTATTTATGAATTATATGAACTTCTTAAATTAATTCTTACGTACGCTGTATTTCTTTATTTTAATTAATTTAATTTTTTAATTTAATAACGCGATCACTATAATTGTATACTTACGATAGTCAAAGGTACTATAAATATACTGCATCAATTAGAATCCACGGGCCTTTTTTCTTTCGCGGTTTTTCTTTAAATTACCGAAACAAAAAGAACATAAAAAACCCGAATTCTCATTACAGCACTATTTTATGTCCCTTATGACTCAAGTTATACACCTATAATAGGATAATCATAATTAAAGTATTAATATTATTATTACTATTTATTACTAAATTATTAGCAGCCAAAGAGGACGCGAGATTTAGCATCTGTCAAATAATACATATATATATATATATATATATATATATATATATATATATATATATATATATATATATATATATATATATATATATATATATATATATATATATATATATATATATATGTATATGTATATATATATTATATGAACATATATAATCGGTATAGGTATATGTGGGTAAACGTTCGTATAATTATATAATGTGAGTTCGTTTCAAAGCATATATATATACACCTACAACAAAAAATCCAAGAAGATTGTATCGCTGCTGATTGTGAGTGGAAAAAAATACGTAAATCAATAACGAATTATTAAGAGGTTCACAAGGAACTTTCTTCTGTTTCTTTTCTTTTTTTTTGTCTCCTTCATTTTATCATAGATTTTAATGAGGGTGTGTATTGGGGATAGAAATACTTGAAAATAATAAAATATATGAGTGATATACTTAGGGAAATAATTTTTTTTGTTTTTGTGTTGTAATTTCATTCTTGGAAATGTGTGATAAGATGAGAAAAAAATATGCATGATAAAGTATAGGAAAAAGAATTTTTTCTTTTTGTTTTTTTTTTCTCACGGTTTTCTTTTAACGAATCTGTATACAACGCACCAAAAACAGAAAAAAAAAACTTTTCGATAACTAACTAATTAACTATCTAATTGTCACCCTTTGAATATACAGGGTGAGTTTTGTCCGGGATACTGAAAGGGTGTGGCTTAAATCGGCTGAGACTCCGCCTCCTCCTATTCATACTTGTGATCATCAGAATAACAATTTTCACTTATTGTCAGCTACTATTTATTTGGCTCTTGCCGCGTATCTACAATACATGAAAATGTATGTAGCCTTTTCAAAACAATGATATAATACTATTTACCTCAATTTTCCAATCGATTGTCTATCATGAGCTACCTGGCTTAGAATAGATTTAGAGATTAAGGTATCTGCATTTTAATGAAGACTATTGTCCTGACGATAACAAGTATGAATAAGGAGGCGCACTCTCGGCAGAAGACTCACCCTGTATAACATCTAATATACATAGATAAATATTAATTTTAAAGAACAAATATGCGATTAGCTACCTGCGTCTCCCTACTATATCACACTATGGTAGTTGTATTATTATTCAATTATGACGTGAAAATGGAACAGAAAATGAAAAAGTACAGATTTTTGATTTTTTTTGTCAAAACCGTTTTTTAAAAAAATTATTCGTTTCGTTTGATTTCAATATCGTTATATATGTATGTATGTAT